>OX328132.1:35740889-35886710 GCA_946811695.1 Gonocerus acuteangulatus | reverse complement strand
TCATTCACTCCCCCCCCCCCTTATATAAGCCCATGGCCTAAGGACAGAAGAGATTCGTAGGAACCAGTTCAGAGCCATCACTGCAAATCGAAAGCAGCCGTAGTAGAAGTTTATTATTTTAAAAACGATTCTGGGTGATTTATTTAAATAAACATTTGGAGTGACTCGTAAACAATTTTGTGGAACCAATAAAATCAATAATAGGAATATTAGAAATAAGAAATGTAACTCTGTGGTAACACACGAATTTACATACTCTATTAAAACTAAACATTAACAGTATAGCTAAACATTGGCACATTACTCATACATTTAAAAAATACACTTATATTCCGAAATATAATCTCTTCTATTTTGTCTCTATTGAAATTCATAATGTTTGTCGTTTTGTTATGCACTCCTTATATTATCCATCGTTTTTTTTCTACTTTTTATGGATTCATTTTTTTATTTTTGTATTTATTTTGTTGTCTTTGTTACAGTTTTTATTTTCATTACTATTTTATTTTATTTATTTATTTTCACTTTTAACATTGTTGTGTAAAGAGTTTGTCACTTAAATTGCGTAACTCTATAAATTAAAAAAAAAAAAAAACAACAACAAAAACAGTACAGATAAACTACATTTTATTTTATTTTTTACAAATCAATCTTTAAAACAAAATAAGTATTATGTGTGTTCTCCCAGAGGTCTAGTGGCTAACGCCTTGGTTTGATGCGGGAGATACGGGTTCAAGTCCGGCCTGCAGCAGGGATTTTTCCAATATCAGGGGCCGTTGAGAAAATTCCCTGTTGCGACATAAATGCCGGAAGTAATGGCCCAGACATGGGCGTATATGGCCGAAGGGGCTGCAGCCCCCCCCCCCGAAATTAGTAAAAATCTGAATAAAAACCTTTAAAATAAATTAAATAAGAACAATTACTTCAGAATTTTTTTTTATTTTTTTGGGGGTGCAATAGCATTTAACTATTCCAAGTTCAAGATTGTTAGTATCCCATGCCCTCTAAATGCTCACAGCCCCCCCCCCCCCGAATTCCCGAATTAATATCTCGAAAACGGCTTGAAATCTTGGTAAAGAAAAGGTTACCATTCGAAAGCTCGCTAAATGCTCTACAAAAAAGATTCTGAAGCAATTTTCGATTAGGGGATGTCAATCGGAGAAATAAGTACTTAAAACTTCAAATGTGTTTGTTAGCTGTGTTCTTTTGAACGGGCTTTTGTAGTTATTTAACTCACTTTTTATTCGTTGTTTTTTTGTTTTAAATTGGATTTATTTGTAGAATTAGTACTATATTAGAATGATACAAGAAAATATGAAACATTTTGATATTTTTCAATGGATTGAACAAGTATGGAGTGAGATAAATATCTCTAGAAGTGGATTGTGTGGGCTGGCCGACCCACCTAGGTAAGGCCATAAAAGCTTTTCAAGAAAGGTCGAACCAAAATAATAACTGTTTCTATTTTAATTTAAGAACGGAACCGCGCTAAAATGACGCAGTTCCTGCGAGTCGGCCTTCTTTTCTTTTTTTTTTGATCCGCGCTGTGGACCGGCGTAGCAGAGTTAACATTTTTTTACAATATTCTCATATATATATATATATATATATATATATATATATATATATATATATATATATATATATATATATATTTTACGGCGCATCTACATCTAGGTCATTAGTGCCGACATCCAGGGTGCAGCGAGGAATTTTACCAGCGAGCCGTGGGATGATAAAATTCCTGCCGGAGGTTGGGAATCGAACCCATCATCTCCCGCTTATGAATCCAAGGTGCTAGCCATTAGACCACGGGAGACCCCCATATTTATATTATTTAAAAAATTAAATGAGTTCCTCTACTGTTTCGAACTATACAATTTTTGTATACATTTTTTTAATTTAAACATTTTTTAGTGTGTGCTACTGTTTGAAATGGGAAATTAGTACAATGTTACGTTGTAATCTTTGCAAAATTTTCGAAGGCCATTGTAGGAAACAAAATAAAGGAAGTATCGAAACAACTACGGAGATAGGTCAAGTACAGCCCGTAAGATAAAGGCTACCAGCCATGTAGCTTGTAAGTTTAGACCGAGATGTTTTGTAAGTATAAATATACTTAAAATTATAAATAAATAATATCAATGTCGATTTTGGATAATTTTATTCCCTTCATCAAATTATCAATAACATATTCGTGACGCATCTTAGCGTGTTTCCGAATGATATGTATTTGCAATGAAAATTATTCCATTTTTCAAACAGAACTTTCATTATGCATAACGTACGGCTAACAAACAGCATGGATAGTGAACGAAGATTCTCTAAGAACACAAACCGTGCTTCATGATGGACTCCACCATTGGAACAAACATCTTCACATCCCTATATGTAGCTACGATTATTATCAGAATACATCATTATAAATTTTGGTACAATAGAAAAAAATCATAACTCTTATAAAAAAATATAATGAGCCTAATCTATAATAAACGTATTACCACTTCCATTTCTAAGCCTTTTTAAAAATAATTCCGTTAATGGAATAAGTACACTTGATTTTGCTTCGTTGGCTGAACGTGATATCTTAGGTGGGATGGAAATGTTTTAGGCCAATTCCCGATTTTTTTAATCCTAAAATAAAAAATCTATTTTTTTTATTTTATTTTTTTCCTAAGATGTCAAATATTTCAGCTTTAAAGTTGTGTATTATGATCTCCCTCGTCAAAAATATCTAAAAGAAAAAGAAACCTATAAACGCAAAACCATTAATGTATGTGTAACGAACATGGGCGTATGTAAGGGGGGGGCTGCAGCCCCCCCCTCCCCGAAATTTTGAGTTGATCGGTAAACATATCATAAAATCCTTAAAAATAAATTAAATAAGATCATTTAGTTCATAAAAAATATTCCATTTTAGGTGTAATAGCGTTTTAGTTGGCTAAACCTCTTCCAAGATCTAAATTGTTAGTATTCCATACACCGGAAATGGTCTCAGCCCCCCCCCCCCCCCGAAATTTTCCCAGCCCCCTCCGAAATTATTTTCTATATACGCCCATGGTAACGAACTTGATCTTTTGCTGTTGACCAAGTATTTTTGTACAAACTTTTATGAAGATTTAACTGCTTATATACACATGTGCGTTAATATGATAATAATAATAAGCCTTTATTTATACACATAATATTACTTTTTATAAAATTAAACAGATTTTTTTTCTCTCTCTCTATCTACAAAATCAGCAACTTGCTGAGGTTTTTAGAGTTTGTTTAAGCTTTAGTCACTTATTTCTGATTTATCCTAGCCTGGTAGTGAGCTTCGCCCAGCCTTTTCCATTCTCTTCTTTCAGCTGCGGCTCTCTGCCAGGTAGCTCCCCCACATGTTGTCCTCATTTCTTGGTCCCAAGGTATAGGAGGTCGTCCTCTGCTTCTCTGGTAGCCAGGGGGGGTACCAGTTAATAATATCCTTAGACCATTTGTCATTTCTCCTCACCAAATGGCCTGCCCAAGTCCATTTTCTTCTGTGGATGATTTATGCTATATCTGGAAACTTGGTCCTCAGCCTGATCCACTTTCTTGTTTTTTTTTTGTTTTTTTTTTTTACGGCGCATCATCATCTATGCCATTAGCGCCGACATCCAGGGTGTAGCGAGGAATTTTCCCGCTGGAATGAGAAAATTCCTGCCGCCGGATGGGAATCGAACCCACCATCTCCCGCTTATGAGTCCAAGGCGCTAGCCACTACACCACGGGAGACCTCTTGTTTTTCTTTCCTTTTTAGACACCTGTAGAATATAGCGCTCCATACCTCTTACTGTGGTACGAAGCTTTCTTCAAGTTTGCTTACTTATTGCCCAGGATTCACAGCCATAAGATAAGGTGGCCAGAACAGTGCTTTTCCATAGCTTCTTTTTTAAGTCAGGTGGGGCTTTGTCTTTGTAAAACTGTTTATTTTTAAGGATGGCTTTCCAAGCTGCTGCACAGCGGTTCCTTATTTCTATGTTTCTCTCATCCAGTGATATTAGTTGACCAAGGTATTTAAAGCTATTGACATTCTCTAATTTTGTACCATTAATTTCAAGCGTGCCTGCAATGTTTAATACCACGACCTTGCATTTCGTTAGATTTAGCTTTAAGCCTATGTCCTTCGCTTTATCCATCAGTTCGCTTCACATTTCTTGGACTTGTTCTGTGCTTGTGCCTATTAAGATCTGGTCATCAGCGAATTCCGAGCGATTTAACCATTCTCCGTTTATGTTTATCCCTTTTCCATCCCATTCCAAACTATTCATCAAATCCTGTAGCACCCCTATGAACTTGCTAGGGAATAGAATATCACCTTGCTTGACGCCCTTATGTATCCTAATTTTTGTCTTTTTATTCCCAAGCCGGAATTTGTATTCTTTGGCTCTATATATTAATTGGTTTATTACGAAAATGTGGTCAATTGTGGAGAATTCTTTTCTAAAACCTGCCTGGTGTTTAGTGATGTTTATATTTAGAGCTTATTTTATTCTGATGTACAGAATTTTTGCGAAAACTTTATACATGGCACTTAGAATTAATAATGGCCTGAAGTTGTTGTGTCACCTTTTTTGTGTAGTAGTATTAGGTGTGCTTCAGCCCATTCTGGTGGAAAGTATACTTTCTCTAGACATGGATTAAATAATTTTACAAGAGCTTTAATTATTGTACCTCCACCTGCTTTTATCATCTTCCCTGAAATGCCATCCAGTCCTAAAGCTTTCTCATCCTTCAAGCTTCTTACTGCATGCTCTACTTCTTCCGGGAGGATGGCTCCTTCAGTGGGTCCCAATCTTCTAGCTTTTCTTCTTCAAAACTATATGGCTGATCAGAGTAGAGTTTGTAGCGGATGGGTGTCGCTACTAAAGGTAGGCTAGGAAGGGTAGGAAGGATGTGTCGGGAGGAGGTAGCCAGGTAAGTACTGTGTCCCGGTTAAGGGCGCTTCCTTGAACCTGGGGGATACCGACTAGGTACTAGGCCTTAGCTGTTCCACAGAGTCGGGGAGAAGGTGTTCGGTACTGGGCCGTAGCCGTTCCTCGAAGCAGGAGTGAGAGGGGTAACGAAGTAAATAAATAAGCCAGGTATTGACTAGAGTTGGGGGAAGTAGGAGTCGGGAGTGTAATGACTGGAGGCTGGCTTGACCACTGGGTACATCGAGACGGCGGCTTCGTACTTTGTCCAGAGAGAGAAAGGTCGAGAGAGAGAGGTCGAGCAGGTAGCTAGTTCCTTGGTCCTGAGTGCATGGCTGGAGGCTGGTCCTGAGAGAGCTTGAGTGTCCTGAGAGAGCTGTAGTGTCCTTGAGAGAGAGCCGGATCGGAATGTCCACTGGGCAGCAGGAACGCCCCTATTCATAGGCCGAGGTCGGGGTGCCTCGGTCAAAGTCGGGGGTGCTCGGCCAAGCGCTCGTTCCTATTGGCTGGCCTGGATGCTTCTCATTGGTCCACCAGTGGTCGCTTGTCCAATCATTACATCTCCACAAGTTTTTCTAAATATTTTTGTATCCAATCGATTATTTCTTTCTTCTCTGTAAGGATTTCCTGCTTATCATTGATTATGGCAGATATTTGTTTCCTTCCTTTTGGCTTCTGCTTTATCTTCCCTCCAGCTTCTCCAGGGCTAGCTCCATTTTCTTAAGCTTATTAGTCTGTAGCCAGCACTCTATTTCTTTCCTAAACGTTCTGCATAGTTCCGTAAAATTCTATTTTTCTATCAGTTCTTGCTTGTAATTTTCTTCTTTTTTGCAATTTTTGGATGGTAAATTTCGTACGTTTTTTTTTAGGGGAACTACTTTTCTATTTCTTCTTTTGCCGTTCTTAAAGCATTTTTTATCTGAGCTAAACCAAAATCCGGGTTGTCTGAATGATTATTTACTGTAAATTTTTGTTTGGTTTTTTCCTCGTAACCATGTCCTGTTAGCAACATTGTATTAAACCGTTTACCTTTGGTTCTATTATTTACTACTGTCTTGTGTGCACTGATGGTTTGACTGGCTCCTAATGGTCTGTGCTCGCTTCCAACATTTACTTTTGTGACTGTGTCTACATCTTTAAGTATGTTTATATTTTTGCGTTAATATGTACGTGTGTGTGTGTATGTAAATATATATATAAACACACACACACATACACATATGTTATGTTAAATAGCTAGGGTTGAAATGATTGGTTGATGAGACGGTTCCTCTCTCGAGCGGTGTTCAAACTCCATATTCTGCTATATTCCCCCAGTTTTCTTAGGCTTCCTTCATGCATACCTTGGAGGTTGGGAAGGGAATTAAGGAAGGCTAAACCACCAACAACCGGCGAAAATTTCGGAATGGAGAGTGAACGCCGCTGGAGAGTGAAGCCGTCGCATCAACCTATCATATATGTGTGTGTGTGTATGTGTGTGTGAGCATGTGGAATATAGGAGCCCTTGATCATCAAACCATCTTCTTATGAATTTTCAGAAGAATAAAGACTTACTCATTTACCTATAACAAGGGGCAAATATCTTCAACAATCTTTGGGCTGTTTCTTCTTGCTGAAAAAGGAAGGAAATGCTGAAAGTATTTAAACATAAATAATCTTTAAAGTTTACTTTTTACTTCATTGGCCAAATCTCAGCAATCAACCAATCCTGACAATATTTACAACTCACAATTATACACTTTTGTGAATATTTTAGTCGAGAGCGCCTAAGACTGGTATATAATTTTTCATATTTACCCCACAAGGTAGCAGCACAATTTAATACTGGATGCTTTGGTTTAGGCGCTACCAAGAGGTTTTGAGATATGAATGGCTTGCCTTGTTTACGCTTAGTCGTTCATGAATTTTAAAATTGTTCTATTTGTAAATAAAAGTGTTGATTTTAGTTTTATATATCTTTATGTTATGATGCATTGTATGTGTTTTTTGTCATCGGCTCTCGTTTCTTACATTAAAATTTGAGTGAGTACACTTTTTGCATATGAATTGAATAGGTAAATTGTGAGATTCCGAATTCAGCTAATGATGTTTATGTCAATTCCATGACACTATTTTCTGGATTAGTATTATTCAGTTTCCTCTGTTTATATATTTTAATTGTTTACAGGAATATATCAGTCATATAAACACCTTTAGTCCCTTATGTATTTTATGGCTAAGAACTTTATTTTGTATCCATTTATGGTATCATTTTTTATTTTTTTTTTTAAATTGATTTTTAACTAGCAATTATTCCTATAGCTTTGTTATGTTTGAAACATAGGTTTTAACGGCTTTTATATAATTTTGTTTGCCAGGAGCTAATATATATACAGGGTGTCCCGTAAATGTCTAGTCATATTGTGAGAGGTGATAGAGGACCCTTAGGGGAACAAAAAATGCTCTATGACGATTTTCCGAATTCTCGCCCATAAGGGAGAAAACGTCGTTTTATTGTTTTATCGAGACAAACGTGGTTTTTAGAAGAATAGTCGTTGTAGCTCCGTCCGAGGTGGTTCTACTAGAAAGGAAGCGAAACCAATCGAAAGCTGAGTAAATTTACTATAAGACTAGTTGAGAGTAAACTTAAAAAGGAATGAATGTAAGTATGTATATCTTACCAAAAGAAAGCTATTCTAAATTTCCTGACATTTTCTTGATATTTCTTTCCAGCGTTACTCCTCAATGGGCAGGATCTGAGATTTCCGGGTTTCAGAAAGACTTCCTCATTTAACCAGCTTTCCATTCATGTATCACAACCCTGTGTTATTGAAGTATGTGAACGATTTAAGAACAAAAGTTAAAAAAAAAAAACATGGATCTGTGAAAAGAAAATTATATTTTTTTCTACAGTTTATTCAAAAAGCTGAAGAGAAATATTTATTTTTATAAATATTTACTTGAAACAATAAAAAAAATTACTTCCACGAATATTAAATAAATTCCTAAAACAGTAAATAAATAAAATACACATTTATTTTGAATTTATTAATTCAGGTAACTAATACTGGGTCCAGGAGGCGGCTATTAAGGAACCCCAACCATACATTAACCTCAAAAATTATTATTTTTACCTAGATCACACATTTGAACACATTTTTACAGGTATTTATATTTAGAAAACAAAGCTTTACCTTGAATTGATACTGATGGTTACGCTTGTGAAACTCACTGGGATTCTCGTGAGCCCATGCGTGGTTGTTGTGGTAATTAAGTATCCTATCCCTCATAAATAAGATGTACATAGTCCTGTAAAAATGTGTTCAAATGCGTTATCTAGGTAAAAATAATTATTTTTGAGGTTAATGTATGGTTGGGGCTCCTTAATGGCCGCTTCCTGGACCCAGTATTAGTTACCTGAATTAATAAATTCAAATTAAATGTGTATTTTATTTATTTACTGTTTTAGGATTTTTTTTTATATTCGTGGAAGTAATTTTTTTATTGTTTCATGTAAATATTTACTAAATATTTATGTAAACATTTATAAAAATAAATATTTCTCTTCAGCTTTTTGAATAAACTGAAGAAAAAAATATAATTTTCTTTTCACAGATCCATATTTTTTTTAAAACTTTTGTTCTTAAATCGTTCACATACCTCAATAACACAGGGTTGTGAAACATGAATGGAAAGCTGGTTAAATGAGGAAGTTTTTCTGAAACCCGGAAATCTCAGATCCTGCCCATTGAGGAGTAACGCTGGAAAGAAATACTAAGAAAATGTCAGGAAATTTAAAATAGCTTTCTTTTGGTAAGATATACATACTTACATTCATTCATTTTTACGTTTACTCTCAACTAGTCTTATAGTCAATTTACTCAGCTTTCGATTGGTTCCACTTCCTTTCTAGTAGAACCACCTGGGACGGAGCTACAACGACTATTCTTCTAAAAACCACGTTTGTCTCGATAAAACAATAAAACGACGTTTTCTCCCTTGTGGGCGAGAATTCGGAAAATCGTCATAGAATATTTTTTGTTCCCCTAAGGGTCCTCTATCACCTCTCACAATATGACTAGACATTTACGGGACACCCTGTATATATATGTATGTATATATATATATATATATATATATATATATATATATATATATATATATATATATTTCATTGAAGTTTTAATAATACTTGGGTGATCAAATACTACATAATTTAGGTTGTTAACTATCTTTGATAGTTATGCAATCTGACTGTTATCCTACCATGATTAGAAAAAACGTTCTGGTAAAAATATGTTTTGGCCTTCTCCTGACATTCGTTTATTTAAATAGAGGATACTCGTGGATAATAGTATTGCCACTCTAGAATAATAATTTATCTAGTATTAAAACATATGTACGCGTAATCAATCAGTGTTTTGGGGAGATCAGAATCTAAGATAAGGACAGATAAGAATTGAAATTGATATAAGTAATCGATAATAGAATAAATTTGAGTAGTGTAGTTATATAAGATTCATAGAAGGGATAAATGAATTTATACAAGATGGGCTACAAACATTAAAGCATTAACCATATATAACACTTCTTTAATTTAAAGATTCTGGGGATGAGCCAAATGGGGAAATGAACAAAGAAGGGAAACGAATCCGAATTTCCTAATGTTCTTATTTGCGGACTTCAAGTGGCGTAGTCAATGTAACACTTTGATTACTAGTGGCATAAAAACCTATGGCAGTGTTAAAATAGTTTAATGATCCCCTAGGAGGCTAAACACACAACAAAAAAAAACTACGGCAAAACGTTGGTGTCACCGGTCATCAAAGTGTTAAAGAAAAATATGTTTTGTTTTTTCAAATATTACAAGATATAAAAGATCTAATAATATGGTGTAGATAGTTAGCCGTTGAGGTGATAATCAGTCAGGAAATAGTTGGGATTCCGCTAAGAAGATATCAATATGATTTTTGTAAAAATCTGTATTAAGGACGTTTCGGCTACTCTTTGGTAACCTTCGTCAGCTAAAAGACCAAAGAAAAAACAATAGCTGAATTAAGAAGCCGACTAGTTAAACCAATAATGAAATGAACATTTTGTTGTTAATAAACAGGTAAGTGGGTGATAGTTAGTTTCTAGGACTTAGATCTAGAAAATAAAAAACAAAAATTTAAAATGAAATAAGTACAAATGAATAGACAATAATAATATTTGTAATCTTTAATAATAAATAAGATACTACATACCAATAAGTGCCAGGGGACAGAGAAAGGCCAAAGTTAACTGTTAAGTGACCATCGTGAAAATATACAAAGAAGCTGGATTCTTCCAGTGTATATTAAACTAAACAACAACAAGGGTTGGGGGGAGGTCAGGAGAGATCAAAGATGTTTTTTGACAGGAAAGGAGAAAAAGGTGTTAATGGAGGGACACCCAGGCTGAAAAGAGGACATGGGAAAATACTAGAAGTAGAAGGGGGTCCGGAGAGTTTGTGGAAAATATTGGAGTTGTTAGGAGAAATGTCTTGTTTGTTGGTTTTGTAATTTATATTGTTGGAATTTAAGTTGATGTGTACGCATTCAGAGATCTTTAAGTCTTTTTTTGCTTCGTTCTGTAGAGAGAATTTAAAAAAATATATAAGAAACAAAAAACAATTAGAATGCTTAACATTTCTTATTTTCATGAAAGCTCCATGAGAATTTAAGTATAGAATACATTTCTTAATGTTAATGTTTGAAAAAATAGTGTTGCAAGAAAAAATTATCCTTTCTTATGGATAAATGGTAAACTAGTAAATTATGCAGTTTACCAGAGATAAGATAAAACAGATAGCATGTAGTTATGGATAGGGTAACATACAAAGGACAGAGGAGTTCAGCAGGTGGTTGAAGAATAGAAGAATTGTAGATCTCAAGAAAAAAAGCAATTCAACCAAGGAAATTTGCTTCCAAAGATTTTGTTTACAAATAAAATAAATATAGAATAATGATGAAAAAGTCTGGCTTGTATTAACTGCGTCATGTCAGTCCCCCCCCCCCATATTTTGCATGCATCTGGTGTGATTTAGTAATCACTCCATATGCATGCTAAATATCATCAACGTTTGCATCATTGTTGCTTAGAAACGAACAAAGACAACGCTTTCTAAACTGTTATCACAATTTTTTCGACAAAGGTGGTTATGTTCCTATCGATATTTAATCCTTTTTTGAAGAAAATGTATTATGTTTTCAAAGATCACGTTCCACTTACCATGATTTCGCAACCGGTTTTGAAATATTTACGAAAATACATGAGATGTCGAAAACTGATCATATCTGTAAAGCTATTTTTTTTATTTATTTATTTATTTTTTTGGGGGGGAAACTTCGTCTACTGCAAACGTAACAAAAATGTACATATTTTAGTTTTGGTGAATGCGCGTCATGTGAAAAAAGGTTAAAGGCATTTCTGAGTGCCCAAGAAAATAAATCTAGTTTTTAACCACAAAGAATAGACCACCCAGACGGGACTGCTCACGGAGGTTCTGCCAACCTATTCAAACCCTCCATTTCCCACTATCCTGATCCTACACCTAGTGCCCTGGAATGTCTGCAGAGTACAACAGTTACTCTCCAATCCTGTTTCCATGTTCCAATAAGCATTTATTTTGCTTATTGTCCACCCAATAAATCAATCACTCCTTCCATCCTCAATTCCTTCTTCTCCTCTTTTAGCCCCAGATTTATTCCAGGAGGTGATTACAATGCCAAACATCCCGAATTTGGATATCGAACCTCCAACTCTCGAGGAAACATTTTTGCCACACCATCCGCTCCCACCATCTGAATCCCATTTCTTTTGCTAACCCATACTACTTGCCCACCTCCAAATCCAAATCTGCAGGCATAGTTGACTATTTCATTACAAATGGTGTCAGACATGTCCCTTTCCATATTTTCTACCTATTTGATTTATCTTCTGATCACAGTTAGGATCGATCTTAAAGGAAAGTAATATAGTCCTTTAAGATCGATCCTAACCTTTTCACTCGTCCTCACCACCCATCCCTGATCAAAGGCCCACTTGATTGGTGCTCATTTCAATCCTCCCTAAATTCCTCTTTAAACCTAAACATCCCTCTTAAAACTAAAGATGACATTGACACAGCCACAAACAAACTGACTACTGACTTTCAAACAGGGCTCCTTCTTTACACTAAGAAATTCCCCCATATAGAATAGATAACCTACAGTAACCTATTTCCCAGATCACATAATACAATTCCTTCGAACCGAAAAAAAAAAAAACAGAGCCAGAAGAAAATGGCAAACCACACGATATCCATCCGACAAGACTCGCCTCGACCAACTGATTAGACAACTACACAAACACTTCAAAAACAAATTCGTTGAATACACTCACAAACTTACTCCCGACGACAAATCCTTAAAGACGGCCACAAAAAGAATCCTATCCCATCCTAATCCATCACATTCTCTCCGTCGAGATGATAACAGCTGGGCTAAAACAGACACCGAGACTTTTGCATCCCACCTTTCCCAAGTATTCCGTCCCCACGAATCTATCCAAAACCCTGCCAATGCTTCAAATTTAGCCGAATTCATAGACTCCGCCCTACTGCTTTCTCCTCCTCCTTCATCCTTTCATCCTCATGAAGTTTCCTTAGCGGTCACAAACTTGAAAAATGTAAGGCACCAGAACCCTACCTTATCACCCCCTTAATCCTAAAACACCTATTAAAAAAGCTATCCTATTCCTAAGCTATATAATATATATATATATATATATATATATATATATATATATATATATATATATATATATATAAAATCAGTCCCGTAACAGGCCACGAGGGCCCTGAGGGGCAGATACTATAGAGGTATCTGATTCATGACCATACGGCACACTAGGGAGATAGTGTGGTCAATACTATGCTCCGGCCGCCTGATTTTCCCCTTGGCTGCTTCGACTGCTAGAGTCAGTGCCCATTATTAAATTAATTAAAGGCTGGGTTGGCCTAGGGACGGTCAGGGAGGCCGAATTCAACCAGTGAACGAAGACACTAGAAGAAAAAATCTTTAGTGCTTGCTCGGGATTTGAACTCAGGCCTCCAGCATATTAGTCCAGTGCTCTACCACTGAGCTAACCTCGCCCCCTAATTTTATTATATATATATATATATATATATATATATATATATATATATATATATATATATATACATATAATACAATCCTCAGAACAACCTACTTTCCTAACTCCTGGAAATTATCGACCATCAAAATGATCCACTACCCCAAAAAAAACCTGTACATTATCCTTCGTCTTATCGCCCTATTATGGGTACCCCCCTTGAAAAGCTTCTCCTCAACATCTAATCTCCATTCTTGAACCCTGCCTTCCTTCCCACCACTTTGTTTTTCGAATATCCCATTCCAATATCCACCAAAGCCACAGAATAGTTGACTACATCTCCTCTTCCCTTGTGCAGAAGAAGTGGTGCTCCAGTGTATTTCTTGACATCACTCTAGCATTTGATCGGGTGTGGCACCAGGGCCTGCTTTTAAAACTCAAAAAAAATCCTTCCCTCAACCTATGGCCTTATAATAAAGTTCTATCTTTCTGGCAGATCATTCAACGTCTCATTCGGATCATCTTTGTCCTCTTCCTTTCCTCAGCTTGCTGGTGTGTCACAAGGCAGCATCCTAAGCCCTATCTTATTCCTTGTGTCCTCTGCTGACATGCCCACCCACCATTCCACAAACCTCTTTACTTTTGCTGACGATACAGCCATGCTCTCATCAAATTCAGACCCTATTACTTGCTTCCAAACACCTTCAATCCCATCTCCACCTTCTTGAACCATGGTTCACAAAATGGAGGATTAAAGTCCATCCTGTAAAATCCTCCCACATAACATCCACTCTTCGAAGATCCAAATCCCCTTCAATCAATCTTTACCAGACTGAAATCTGTGAAAAACCCCAAGTTTCCTGCCTAGGACTTACCTGGAGCCGTCACATACAAAAGAAAAGACAGGAAACAAACAGAGACGTTTTAGACTACTAAATAGACTACTAGATTCTCGATCCAAATTATCTTTACAGAACAAGAGACGGATACTACTTCAGCCCACCTGGCTTGGAAGTTTGGGGTGTGCCAAACGATCCTATATCTTACGATTCCAATCTCTCCAATCCAAAATACTCCGCAAAATAGTCAATGCTCCGTTCTATGTGTCAAACTTCACTATCCATAACGAACTAGAAATCCACTTTCTCCAAACCCTGACCAAAACACGATACTTTAACTTCTTCTCCCGTTTGCCTGGTCACGACAATCCTCTAATCAATAAATTATTCTCATCCTCCTTTCCCGGTAACCCTCACGGTTGTCTTAAGCGTAAATGGCCTAGAGACCTAGTATGATCAAACCATGTAAAATAATGTAATGTAAATAGCTACCTTAAGGGAAAATGTAAACCTGTGCTAAAAGTTCAAGATAATAGGTTTTGGCCATTGGGATTTTTTTCCGAACGGTCCTTCATATAATCTATTCAAAAACACATGGGCGTATATAGGGGGGGGGGGCTGCAGCCCCCCGAAATTTTCATTTGGTGGTAAAAATGTGTCATAAAAACCTTAAAAATAAATTTCTTATGAGAACTGTTCAATTATTAATTTTCTAAATACATGAGTTATGTTAATACATGATACTGTACTACTTAATAAATACACAAAAACTTCATTTTGCGTCTTTTGATCTGACGCAGGAACTGGATACAGTCCCCCTAGTGGGAGATAGAGCTCCTCGCGGCGGCTTTGGGAACGTCTGGCGGGCTAATTCTAATGAAACAGAGTTTAAAGTAAACCCTCCTTTCCAATAGACCGATTTACTTCATTTTGACAACACTTCTTTCTCATGAGATAGCTACGACGTATACCGCGTTTCGTTACAATACAGCAGAAATTACGACCTGTATGAGTATATTAGTCCTTTAGGTCCGGAGTAAACCCCCCCCCCCCTCCAAATAACCCGATTTAGTTTATTTTTACAACCCATTTTTCTCTGTTGATTACCACCACGAATACCGAGTTTCGTTGAAATGTAACAAAAATTACGGCTGGTAGTGGCAAATTGGTAATGTGGGTCCGGTGTAAACTCCCCCTCCTAATGAACCGATTTAGTTTATTTTTACAACGTATTTCTCTCTCTTTAGATAAACATAACGAATACCGAGTTTCGTTGAAATATAACAAAAACTACGGCTGGCATGGTCAAATTAGTGTTTTGGGTCCGGGTTAAACCCCCCCTCCCGGTGGACCGATTTTATTGGTTAACGAACTCGTTCAATCGTTTGCTAATTGAACGCTATATACCACGTTTCGTGAAGAAAAAACAAAAACTCGGGCCGCCATCGTGTTAACACACACACACACACACACACACACACACACACACACACACATATATATATATATTCAAACTCAAATAAGAATTTTTTGCAGATTGAAATTGTATTTTATTTTCAGTTATTTATAATTATTTGTATATATTTATTGTAATTTAATTTTATTGTTGAGTTAAGAACATAATAAAAGGCTTTATTGTTATTATATATATATATATATATATATATATATATATATATATATATATACGGGGGTCATTTTCGGTGTCTACTAGGTAGGATCGATAAAGATTTGAACACATTTTTCAAAAATTCCGTCATGAGTGCAACCTCAATAGCTACTTTTCTTCGGAGGAAAGTGCTAAAATGTACCTGATAGCCTATTGAGGCAAAACCTTATGTACTACGATTTTTTCGCCGAATAAACGTTTACCCGTGGGGGGCGGAGCTGTTGGGTAACGAACTTGCTCTACCATTTTCCGTAAAATATTTACACCAAATTGTTGTGCCAAATTATGATCAAGTCCTCCCGACACGAATTAAAACTAAGAGACTTTACAATAATACGTTGCATTTTGATTGGATTTCCTATTAATGTAGACAGTAAATAGAGTAAAGGTTTTAGCCAAACAGTAAGTAAATATAATATTGTCATGCCTTTTTTGGTGGAGACCTTCCTCCCTGGCATTCCTTGGAGTATTGTGGGCGAGCGCTTTCGATATGAGCACGTCATTCTCAATCCAGCTTTGATGTAGTACTGGGTAGTTTTTTTAAGCCAAAATATTTATCAGTAAGATTTGGTAAATTGTCTACGTGAGTAAGGGTCATCCAGTTAAATTTTGTTTGTTCAGTGTGCAAGGATTAAACAGGTAGTGTTTGTCTCATTGTAGGTTGTTCCCTTTCCTAAGATCGAGTGGGGGTACCATTATTGGTATAATGGGATTGTAAAATGACATATCTTAGTTAAATGTGTATTTTGTATGTTGACGTTTTCTTTGTTGATATACTAATACAATTGTAGTCCTTTTTCTTTTTTTATGCTCGTTTTAGTTGTTTAATCTAAATATCATCTCAGAGTGACATTTTGAACGGAAACTTCATGAAGGAACTAGTTGCCACAATATATTTCATTGTGTTAGAAGGGAGGGGAGGGAGTCTAAACGAAAAAAGTTGAAGCCTAAAGTCGGCCATGCCAGTGTGACCAAGGGCGCGCGAAAAGGTGAATTTTTAAATATGATTGTAAACAAACAATGAAATTAAACGAATTTATGTATCGTATTCGTATTAATTGATATTTATATATATGTATAAAAATTAATCAATAAGAATATGATATATATATATATATATATATATATATATATATATATTTGTTTAAGTTCATTGTTTGTTTACAATCATATTTAGATTTAAATTTTCGCGTGTCACTACTGTTACTATAGTCACACTGGCATGGCCGATTTTAGACCTACACTTTTTTAGAATTGGAAGATAGATAACACTCCCTCCACTATCTACTAACTCAATGATATATTTATACCAATTAAAGAGATCCTCGTAAATATCGATTGTTGGATTCCCAAAAGAATCAGAATAGTAAATAGGATTATTGTTTATATTTCTGGTGAAATACAATAATTATTTCGAAATCAGATCAATATTCTTATTTTCCACAACAAAAAACAAATGTCATATTTTATAATTATGCTCAAGTTGCAAAAATTCCAGAAAAAAACATTTTCATTTGAATAAATATTTATTTAACTTCCCAAGTAAAATCAAAATTTGTTTCGATGCATATTGTTTCATTCTGACTAAATAATAAATTATTTGTTTTTATGGTTATCATCCTTTGCATAAACTTATGTTAAAGCCCTGAATACCCAACAACAAAATTATTTTTGTTGTTTTTGATTGTCTCAAAAGTACCTCCTGAGATAATACAATAGTAATTTATATGGTTAGAAAAAGGAAGCTCTCTTTTAGCGCGGTTCCTCCCTCCCCGATAGGGAGGAACCCCGCTTATAAGGTTGATCTCATGACGCAATCCGGAAGTGCCGACTAGAAAATTTTGCGTTTCAGAACCCATAGAGACCGAAAATGATAGTGGTTAAAATTTGTATATATATATATATATATATATATATATATATATATATATATATATATATATTTGTCTGTTCGCTCTGTAGCTCACAGACGAATGGTCCGATTTTGATGAAATTTGGTACAAAAATCTTTCGTCTAATTTGAAAGGTCAAGTTCGTTAACCAGCAAAATCCGCCTACAGGAAGATGGCGTTTGGGGCGAAATTCGCGCAAAAAAATCGTAACGCTTACGTTTTTGAGTTCATAAGCTTGTAAGTACTCGTTTTATATGCTTCTTGGGCTAGGAAAACGAATGAAACCATTTTCAAGGCGATAGCTTTAACCGTTTTCGAGAAAATTGGAAAAATAGTTTTTGAATACCGTTTTTAAAACTAATATGTTGAAATTTTTGTTACGTTTAGAGTAAAGGAAGGGTTAGAATAAAATATTTTATTAACAGACATAAAAAGTTTTGGTAACTTTGTTTACTTTCGTTAGTATCTCGAAAACCGTTGAGAATCTTGGTAAACGGAAGAATACCATTAGAAAGCTTATTAAATGCTCTAAAATATAGGTTCTAATGAAAGTTTTGATTAGGCGATGTCAATCGGAGAAATAAGAGCTTAAAACTTTAAAGTAATTGATTTCGCTTATTCGAACTGTTCTTTTTGTCTGTTTTTTATTCCTTGTTATTTTTTAATTGTTCATAGTTGGATAATGTATTTGAAAATAAAACGGAAACACACACACACACACACACACACACACATATATATATATATTCAAACTCAAATAAGAATTTTTTGCAGATTGAAATTGTATTTTATTTTCAGTTATTTATAATTATTTGTATATATTTATTGTAATTTAATTTTATTGTTGAGTTAAGAACATAATAAAAGGCTTTATTGTTATTATATATATATATATATATATATATATATATATATATATATATATATATATATATATACGGGGGTCATTTTCGGTGTCTACTAGGTAGGATCGATAAAGATTTGAACACATTTTTCAAAAATTCCGTCATGAGTGCAACCTCAATAGCTACTTTTCTTCGGAGGAAAGTGCTAAAATGTACCTGATAGCCTATTGAGGCAAAACCTTATGTACTACGATTTTTTCGCCGAATAAACGTTTACCCGTGGGGGGCGGAGCTGTTGGGTAACGAACTTGCTCTACCATTTTCCGTAAAATATTTACACCAAATTGTTGTGCCAAATTATGATCAAGTCCTCCCGACACGAATTAAAACTAAGAGACTTTACAATAATACGTTGCATTTTGATTGGATTTCCTATTAATGTAGACAGTAAATAGAGTAAAGGTTTTAGCCAAACAGTAAGTAAATATAATATTGTCATGCCTTTTTTGGTGGAGACCTTCCTCCCTGGCATTCCTTGGAGTATTGTGGGCGAGCGCTTTCGATATGAGCACGTCATTCTCAATCCAGCTTTGATGTAGTACTGGGTAGTTTTTTTAAGCCAAAATATTTATCAGTAAGATTTGGTAAATTGTCTACGTGAGTAAGGGTCATCCAGTTAAATTTTGTTTGTTCAGTGTGCAAGGATTAAACAGGTAGTGTTTGTCTCATTGTAGGTTGTTCCCTTTCCTAAGATCGAGTGGGGGTACCATTATTGGTATAATGGGATTGTAAAATGACATATCTTAGTTAAATGTGTATTTTGTATGTTGACGTTTTCTTTGTTGATATACTAATACAATTGTAGTCCTTTTTCTTTTTTTATGCTCGTTTTAGTTGTTTAATCTAAATATCATCTCAGAGTGACATTTTGAACGGAAACTTCATGAAGGAACTAGTTGCCACAATATATTTCATTGTGTTAGAAGGGAGGGGAGGGAGTCTAAACGAAAAAAGTTGAAGCCTAAAGTCGGCCATGCCAGTGTGACCAAGGGCGCGCGAAAAGGTGAATTTTTAAATATGATTGTAAACAAACAATGAAATTAAACGAATTTATGTATCGTATTCGTATTAATTGATATTTATATATATGTATAAAAATTAATCAATAAGAATATGATATATATATATATATATATATATATATATATATATATATATATATATATATATTTGTTTAAGTTCATTGTTTGTTTACAATCATATTTAGATTTAAATTTTCGCGTGTCACTACTGTTACTATAGTCACACTGGCATGGCCGATTTTAGACCTACACTTTTTTAGAATTGGAAGATAGATAACACTCCCTCCACTATCTACTAACTCAATGATATATTTATACCAATTAAAGAGATCCTCGTAAATATCGATTGTTGGATTCCCAAAAGAATCAGAATAGTAAATAGGATTATTGTTTATATTTCTGGTGAAATACAATAATTATTTCGAAATCAGATCAATATTCTTATTTTCCACAACAAAAAACAAATGTCATATTTTATAATTATGCTCAAGTTGCAAAAATTCCAGAAAAAAACATTTTCATTTGAATAAATATTTATTTAACTTCCCAAGTAAAATCAAAATTTGTTTCGATGCATATTGTTTCATTCTGACTAAATAATAAATTATTTGTTTTTATGGTTATCATCCTTTGCATAAACTTATGTTAAAGCCCTGAATACCCAACAACAAAATTATTTTTGTTGTTTTTGATTGTCTCAAAAGTACCTCCTGAGATAATACAATAGTAATTTATATGGTTAGAAAAAGGAAGCTCTCTTTTAGCGCGGTTCCTCCCTCCCCGATAGGGAGGAACCCCGCTTATAAGGTTGATCTCATGACGCAATCCGGAAGTGCCGACTAGAAAATTTTGCGTTTCAGAACCCATAGAGACCGAAAATGATAGTGGTTAAAATTTGTATATATATATATATATATATATATATATATATATATATTTGTCTGTTCGCTCTGTAGCTCACAGACGAATGGTCCGATTTTGATGAAATTTGGTACAAAAATCTTTCGTCTAATTTGAAAGGTCAAGTTCGTTAACCAGCAAAATCCGCCTACAGGAAGATGGCGTTTGGGGCGAAATTCGCGCAAAAAAATCGTAACGCTTACGTTTTTGAGTTCATAAGCTTGTAAGTACTCGTTACTGGATTCTTCCAGTGTATATTAAACTAAACAACAACAAGGGTTGGGGGGAGGTCAGGAGAGATCAAAGATGTTTTTTGACAGGAAAGGAGAAAAAGGTGTTAATGGAGGGACACCCAGGCTGAAAAGAGGACATGGGAAAATACTAGAAGTAGAAGGGGGTCCGGAGAGTTTGTGGAAAATATTGGAGTTGTTAGGAGAAATGTCTTGTTTGTTGGTTTTGTAATTTATATTGTTGGAATTTAAGTTGATGTGTACGCATTCAGAGATCTTTAAGTCTTTTTTTGCTTCGTTCTGTAGAGAGAATTTAAAAAAATATATAAGAAACAAAAAACAATTAGAATGCTTAACATTTCTTATTTTCATGAAAGCTCCATGAGAATTTAAGTATAGAATACATTTCTTAATGTTAATGTTTGAAAAAATAGTGTTGCAAGAAAAAATTATCCTTTCTTATGGATAAATGGTAAACTAGTAAATTATGCAGTTTACCAGAGATAAGATAAAACAGATAGCATGTAGTTATGGATAGGGTAACATACAAAGGACAGAGGAGTTCAGCAGGTGGTTGAAGAATAGAAGAATTGTAGATCTCAAGAAAAAAAGCAATTCAACCAAGGAAATTTGCTTCCAAAGATTTTGTTTACAAATAAAATAAATATAGAATAATGATGAAAAAGTCTGGCTTGTATTAACTGCGTCATGTCAGTCCCCCCCCCCCATATTTTGCATGCATCTGGTGTGATTTAGTAATCACTCCATATGCATGCTAAATATCATCAACGTTTGCATCATTGTTGCTTAGAAACGAACAAAGACAACGCTTTCTAAACTGTTATCACAATTTTTTCGACAAAGGTGGTTATGTTCCTATCGATATTTAATCCTTTTTTGAAGAAAATGTATTATGTTTTCAAAGATCACGTTCCACTTACCATGATTTCGCAACCGGTTTTGAAATATTTACGAAAATACATGAGATGTCGAAAACTGATCATATCTGTAAAGCTATTTTTTTTATTTATTTATTTATTTTTTTGGGGGGGAAACTTCGTCTACTGCAAACGTAACAAAAATGTACATATTTTAGTTTTGGTGAATGCGCGTCATGTGAAAAAAGGTTAAAGGCATTTCTGAGTGCCCAAGAAAATAAATCTAGTTTTTAACCACAAAGAATAGACCACCCAGACGGGACTGCTCACGGAGGTTCTGCCAACCTATTCAAACCCTCCATTTCCCACTATCCTGATCCTACACCTAGTGCCCTGGAATGTCTGCAGAGTACAACAGTTACTCTCCAATCCTGTTTCCATGTTCCAATAAGCATTTATTTTGCTTATTGTCCACCCAATAAATCAATCACTCCTTCCATCCTCAATTCCTTCTTCTCCTCTTTTAGCCCCAGATTTATTCCAGGAGGTGATTACAATGCCAAACATCCCGAATTTGGATATCGAACCTCCAACTCTCGAGGAAACATTTTTGCCACACCATCCGCTCCCACCATCTGAATCCCATTTCTTTTGCTAACCCATACTACTTGCCCACCTCCAAATCCAAATCTGCAGGCATAGTTGACTATTTCATTACAAATGGTGTCAGACATGTCCCTTTCCATATTTTCTACCTATTTGATTTATCTTCTGATCACAGTTAGGATCGATCTTAAAGGAAAGTAATATAGTCCTTTAAGATCGATCCTAACCTTTTCACTCGTCCTCACCACCCATCCCTGATCAAAGGCCCACTTGATTGGTGCTCATTTCAATCCTCCCTAAATTCCTCTTTAAACCTAAACATCCCTCTTAAAACTAAAGATGACATTGACACAGCCACAAACAAACTGACTACTGACTTTCAAACAGGGCTCCTTCTTTACACTAAGAAATTCCCCCATATAGAATAGATAACCTACAGTAACCTATTTCCCAGATCACATAATACAATTCCTTAGAACCGAAAAAAAAAAAAACAGAGCCAGAAGAAAATGGCAAACCACACGATATCCATCCGACAAGACTCGCCTCGACCAACTGATTAGACAACTACACAAACACTTCAAAAACAAATTCGTTGAATACACTCACAAACTTACTCCCGACGACAAATCCTTAAAGACGGCCACAAAAAGAATCCTATCCCATCCTAATCCATCACATTCTCTCCGTCGAGATGATAACAGCTGGGCTAAAACAGACACCGAGACTTTTGCATCCCACCTTTCCCAAGTATTCCGTCCCCACGAATCTATCCAAAACCCTGCCAATGCTTCAAATTTAGCCGAATTCATAGACTCCGCCCTACTGCTTTCTCCTCCTCCTTCATCCTTTCATCCTCATGAAGTTTCCTTAGCGGTCACAAACTTGAAAAATGTAAGGCACCAGAACCCTACCTTATCACCCCCTTAATCCTAAAACACCTATTAAAAAAGCTATCCTATTCCTAAGCTATATAATATATATATATATATATATATATATATATATATATATATATATATATATATATAAAATCAGTCCCGTAACAGGCCACGAGGGCCCTGAGGGGCAGATACTATAGAGGTATCTGATTCATGACCATACGGCACACTAGGGAGATAGTGTGGTCAATACTATGCTCCGGCCGCCTGATTTTCCCCTTGGCTGCTTCGACTGCTAGAGTCAGTGCCCATTATTAAATTAATTAAAGGCTGGGTTGGCCTAGGGACGGTCAGGGAGGCCGAATTCAACCAGTGAACGAAGACACTAGAAGAAAAAATCTTTAGTGCTTGCTCGGGATTTGAACTCAGGCCTCCAGCATATTAGTCCAGTGCTCTACCACTGAGCTAACCTCGCCCCCTAATTTTATTATATATATATATATATATATATATATATATATATATATACATATAATACAATCCTCAGAACAACCTACTTTCCTAACTCCTGGAAATTATCGACCATCAAAATGATCCACTACCCCAAAAAAAACCTGTACATTATCCTTCGTCTTATCGCCCTATTATGGGTACCCCCCTTGAAAAGCTTCTCCTCAACATCTAATCTCCATTCTTGAACCCTGCCTTCCTTCCCACCACTTTGTTTTTCGAATATCCCATTCCAATATCCACCAAAGCCACAGAATAGTTGACTACATCTCCTCTTCCCTTGTGCAGAAGAAGTGGTGCTCCAGTGTATTTCTTGACATCACTCTAGCATTTGATCGGGTGTGGCACCAGGGCCTGCTTTTAAAACTCAAAAAAAATCCTTCCCTCAACCTATGGCCTTATAATAAAGTTCTATCTTTCTGGCAGATCATTCAATGTCTCATTCGGATCATCTTTGTCCTCTTCCTTTCCTCAGCTTGCTGGTGTGTCACAAGGCAGCATCCTAAGCCCTATCTTATTCCTTGTGTCCTCTGCTGACATGCCCACCCACCATTCCACAAACCTCTTTACTTTTGCTGACGATACAGCCATGCTCTCATCAAATTCAGACCCTATTACTTGCTTCCAAACACCTTCAATCCCATCTCCACCTTCTTGAACCATGGTTCACAAAATGGAGGATTAAAGTCCATCCTGTAAAATCCTCCCACATAACATCCACTCTTCGAAGATCCAAATCCCCTTCAATCAATCTTTACCAGACTGAAATCTGTGAAAAACCCCAAGTTTCCTGCCTAGGACTTACCTGGAGCCGTCACATACAAAAGAAAAGACAGGAAACAAACAGAGACGTTTTAGACTACTAAATAGACTACTAGATTCTCGATCCAAATTATCTTTACAGAACAAGAGACGGATACTACTTCAGCCCACCTGGCTTGGAAGTTTGGGGTGTGCCAAACGATCCTATATCTTACGATTCCAATCTCTCCAATCCAAAATACTCCGCAAAATAGTCAATGCTCCGTTCTATGTGTCAAACTTCACTATCCATAACGAACTAGAAATCCACTTTCTCCAAACCCTGACCAAAACACGATACTTTAACTTCTTCTCCCGTTTGCCTGGTCACGACAATCCTCTAATCAATAAATTATTCTCATCCTCCTTTCCCGGTAACCCTCACGGTTGTCTTAAGCGTAAATGGCCTAGAGACCTAGTATGATCAAACCATGTAAAATAATGTAATGTAAATAGCTACCTTAAGGGAAAATGTAAACCTGTGCTAAAAGTTCAAGATAATAGGTTTTGGCCATTGGGATTTTTTTCCGAACGGTCCTTCATATAATCTATTCAAAAACACATGGGCGTATATAGGGGGGGGGCTGCAGCCCCCCGAAATTTTCATTTGGTGGTAAAAATGTGTCATAAAAACCTTAAAAATAAATTTCTTATGAGAACTGTTCAATTATTAATTTTCTAAATACATGAGTTATGTTAATACATGATACTGTACTACTTAATAAATACACAAAAACTTCATTTTGCGTCTTTTGATCTGACGCAGGAACTGGATACAGTCCCCCTAGTGGGAGATAGAGCTCCTCGCGGCGGCTTTGGGAACGTCTGGCGGGCTAATTCTAATGAAACAGAGTTTAAAGTAAACCCTCCTTTCCAATAGACCGATTTACTTCATTTTGACAACACTTCTTTCTCATGAGATAGCTACGACGTATACCGCGTTTCGTTACAATACAGCAGAAATTACGACCTGTATGAGTATATTAGTCCTTTAGGTCCGGAGTAAACCCCCCCCCCCTCCAAATAACCCGATTTAGTTTATTTTTACAACCCATTTTTCTCTGTTGATTACCACCACGAATACCGAGTTTCGTTGAAATGTAACAAAAATTACGGCTGGTAGTGGCAAATTGGTAATGTGGGTCCGGTGTAAACTCCCCCTCCTAATGAACCGATTTAGTTTATTTTTACAACGTATTTCTCTCTCTTTAGATAAACATAACGAATACCGAGTTTCGTTGAAATATAACAAAAACTACGGCTGGCATGGTCAAATTAGTGTTTTGGGTCCGGGTTAAACCCCCCCTCCCGGTGGACCGATTTTATTGGTTAACGAACTCGTTCAATCGTTTGCTAATTGAACGCTATATACCACGTTTCGTGAAGAAAAAACAAAAACTCGGGCCGCCATCGTGTTACACACACACACACACACACACACACACACACACACACACACACATATATATATATATTCAAACTCAAATAAGAATTTTTTGCAGATTGAAATTGTATTTTATTTTCAGTTATTTATAATTATTTGTATATATTTATTGTAATTTAATTTTATTGTTGAGTTAAGAACATAATAAAAGGCTTTATTGTTATTATATATATATATATATATATATATATATATATATATATATATATACGGGGGTCATTTTCGGTGTCTACTAGGTAGGATCGATAAAGATTTGAACACATTTTTCAAAAATTCCGTCATGAGTGCAACCTCAATAGCTACTTTTCTTCGGAGGAAAGTGCTAAAATGTACCTGATAGCCTATTGAGGCAAAACCTTATGTACTACGATTTTTTCGCCGAATAAACGTTTACCCGTGGGGGGCGGAGCTGTTGGGTAACGAACTTGCTCTACCATTTTCCGTAAAATATTTACACCAAATTGTTGTGCCAAATTATGATCAAGTCCTCCCGACACGAATTAAAACTAAGAGACTTTACAATAATACGTTGCATTTTGATTGGATTTCCTATTAATGTAGACAGTAAATAGAGTAAAGGTTTTAGCCAAACAGTAAGTAAATATAATATTGTCATGCCTTTTTTGGTGGAGACCTTCCTCCCTGGCATTCCTTGGAGTATTGTGGGCGAGCGCTTTCGATATGAGCACGTCATTCTCAATCCAGCTTTGATGTAGTACTGGGTAGTTTTTTTAAGCCAAAATATTTATCAGTAAGATTTGGTAAATTGTCTACGTGAGTAAGGGTCATCCAGTTAAATTTTGTTTGTTCAGTGTGCAAGGATTAAACAGGTAGTGTTTGTCTCATTGTAGGTTGTTCCCTTTCCTAAGATCGAGTGGGGGTACCATTATTGGTATAATGGGATTGTAAAATGACATATCTTAGTTAAATGTGTATTTTGTATGTTGACGTTTTCTTTGTTGATATACTAATACAATTGTAGTCCTTTTTCTTTTTTTATGCTCGTTTTAGTTGTTTAATCTAAATATCATCTCAGAGTGACATTTTGAACGGAAACTTCATGAAGGAACTAGTTGCCACAATATATTTCATTGTGTTAGAAGGGAGGGGAGGGAGTCTAAACGAAAAAAGTTGAAGCCTAAAGTCGGCCATGCCAGTGTGACCAAGGGCGCGCGAAAAGGTGAATTTTTAAATATGATTGTAAACAAACAATGAAATTAAACGAATTTATGTATCGTATTCGTATTAATTGATATTTATATATATGTATAAAAATTAATCAATAAGAATATGATATATATATATATATATATATATATATATATATATATATATATATTTGTTTAAGTTCATTGTTTGTTTACAATCATATTTAGATTTAAATTTTCGCGTGTCACTACTGTTACTATAGTCACACTGGCATGGCCGATTTTAGACCTACACTTTTTTAGAATTGGAAGATAGATAACACTCCCTCCACTATCTACTAACTCAATGATATATTTATACCAATTAAAGAGATCCTCGTAAATATCGATTGTTGGATTCCCAAAAGAATCAGAATAGTAAATAGGATTATTGTTTATATTTCTGGTGAAATACAATAATTATTTCGAAATCAGATCAATATTCTTATTTTCCACAACAAAAAACAAATGTCATATTTTATAATTATGCTCAAGTTGCAAAAATTCCAGAAAAAAACATTTTCATTTGAATAAATATTTATTTAACTTCCCAAGTAAAATCAAAATTTGTTTCGATGCATATTGTTTCATTCTGACTAAATAATAAATTATTTGTTTTTATGGTTATCATCCTTTGCATAAACTTATGTTAAAGCCCTGAATACCCAACAACAAAATTATTTTTGTTGTTTTTGATTGTCTCAAAAGTACCTCCTGAGATAATACAATAGTAATTTATATGGTTAGAAAAAGGAAGCTCTCTTTTAGCGCGGTTCCTCCCTCCCCGATAGGGAGGAACCCCGCTTATAAGGTTGATCTCATGACGCAATCCGGAAGTGCCGACTAGAAAATTTTGCGTTTCAGAACCCATAGAGACCGAAAATGATAGTGGTTAAAATTTGTATATATATATATATATATATATATATATATATATATATTTGTCTGTTCGCTCTGTAGCTCACAGACGAATGGTCCGATTTTGATGAAATTTGGTACAAAAATCTTTCGTCTAATTTGAAAGGTCAAGTTCGTTAACCAGCAAAATCCGCCTACAGGAAGATGGCGTTTGGGGCGAAATTCGCGCAAAAAAATCGTAACGCTTACGTTTTTGAGTTCATAAGCTTGTAAGTACTCGTTTTATATGCTTCTTGGGCTAGGAAAACGAATGAAACCATTTTCAAGGCGATAGCTTTAACCGTTTTCGAGAAAATTGGAAAAATAGTTTTTGAATACCGTTTTTAAAACTAATATGTTGAAATTTTTGTTACGTTTAGAGTAAAGGAAGGGTTAGAATAAAATATTTTATTAACAGACATAAAAAGTTTTGGTAACTTTGTTTACTTTCGTTAGTATCTCGAAAACCGTTGAGAATCTTGGTAAACGGAAGAATACCATTAGAAAGCTTATTAAATGCTCTAAAATATAGGTTCTAATGAAAGTTTTGATTAGGCGATGTCAATCGGAGAAATAAGAGCTTAAAACTTTAAAGTAATTGATTTCGCTTATTCGAACTGTTCTTTTTGTCTGTTTTTTATTCCTTGTTATTTTTTAATTGTTCATAGTTGGATAATGTATTTGAAAATAAAACAGGTTAAGAAAAATAAGAAAAACAATATGATGTTAGGGATATGGATTTCCAAGATATAGCTTTTCAACTGCCTAGCGTCCTTCCTAGGGAGGGTTGTTTGTCTTTGATTTTGGTACTTAGAATTATGGGATACAGTTGAAACATTTTCTGCATGTTCGAATTTCATCAACACTAATATGTTGAAATTTTTGTTACGTTTTGAGTAAAGGAAGGGTTAGAATAAAATATTTTATTAACAGACAAAAAAAGTTTTGGTAACTTTGTATACTTTCGTTAGTATCTCGAACGGTTCTTTTTGTCTGTTTTACTCCTTGTTATTTTTTAATTGCTTATAGTTGGATAATGTATTTGACAATAAAACTGGTTAAGTAAAATAACAAAAACAATTTATTGTTAGAAATATAGATTTCCAAGATTCCAAGACCTGGTAACTAGCGGGACCTAGTGTTAGCGGACCCTTCCAGGTAAGATCGTAAATAATGACCTTTCAAGACTTTACTACTCACAGGAATGGCGTTAGTGACCTTAAGGGTTGACACGCCATTATAATAATTAATTAACAAAAAAAAAAAAAAAGACTGGTGGAACTAAAATAATAACTGCTTCTATTTTAATCTTTCCAAATTAGACTAGGGATATGAACGGAACCGCGCTAAGCTGATGCAGTTCCTGCGAGACGGAATTTTTTTTAAAAAAGGCCCAAGGATGTAAAAATTGGATTATCTCAAGGCGGATATTGAATTTCAAAACGTCACATAAATTTTTCGCTTGCAAATATTTACCACAGGGTTTCTTGGGGTGGTTATTTTAAATCTGCTATTAATATTGGTGAGAAAAAAATTAAAATGTTTGTTTATTTGGAAACGTAAAAATATTTTTAAGTAAACTTAACGAAATATAAATTATTCTTTAACTATTGTATTTTTCCTTTAATCTACTCTCTAATGCAAATGAATTATTGAAAGACTCGTGTCGATATCATTTTCCAAACTGAAGAAATAAAATAAAGCATATTTAACCTATTTTATTTCATTTCTCAGCTCCTAAGGCGCATTGGACAAAACGCTCGAACACATGTCGACTATTTTTGGATGCAGAAACACCAGAAAAAATGGACCAGATCGGTTACCCCACCACTGTTTACTCTCCTTGTTTCTAACAATTAGTAATGACAAATTCGTTGTCCGTAGATCAAATCCGGCGAAATAAATTAAAACCTTCGAGGATATTTTAGCCATTTTAAGGAAAAGTAAGAGTGAAATTGCATTATTATTGTTTGTAACGATATCAAGCCGGCGAAATAAAATAAAACCTCCAAGGATTTTTTAGCCATTTTAAGGAAAAGTAAGAGCAAAATTAAATTATTATTGTTTGTAACGATATCAATATCCATCTTTGTGGTCAGGACCGCAGGAAATATTTAACTCTTCAGCGGTGGTAATAAAGTTCAGGACGTTTGATAAATGTTTAATTTATTATATAAAAAAATGCATTTGCGGAAAAAAATTTTGTTCCCTGGCGAATCTAACCAAATAATGATTGTCTTTTTTTTTTTTTTTTTTTTTTTTTTTTTTTTTTTTTTTTTTTTTTTTTTTTTTTTTTTTTTTTTTTTTTCTTTTTTTTTTTTTTTCTTTTTTTTTTACGGCGCATCTACATCTAGGTCATTACCGCCGACATCCAGGGTGCAGCGAGGAATTTTACCAGCGAGCCGTGGGATGATAAAATTCCTGCCGGAGGTTGGGAATCGAACCCACCATCTCCCGCTTATGAATCCAAGGCGCTAGCCATTAGACCACGAGAGACCCCCTGTCTATTTATTACTATGAAAAATTGTATGTAAGGATATAAAGAGGAGCTGGAAACGAAACCAAGTTATGTTTTCTCTAAAAAGCATTTCTGTACCGGTTTACTTGAAACGTCCTAGTTTTTTTTAACTTTTAACTATTTAAAATTACTATAGTTTTTAAAGCTACTGTTTTGAACTATTTAATAGCATTTAGTGTACAATCCTGCTTATTTTGTTTCTGAAAAAAGAAGAATTCAAATGATGTATAATAATAAAATTGTAATAGAACAAAATCAGAAAACGATGTTTAAAAAGTGAAATTAATGACTTAAAATTCTTCCTCTCCTCTTAGTTCTCATTGGAAAGTCTCCTCGGACTCTTGTTGAATATTATTCGTCCTAGTATCGCCATAATAAGTGTTATTGAAATCGAGAACCCCATATTTGTATCCTCCCTTTGTAAGTTGTTCAATTCCCTTCTAGGTCCCGATGTTATGGCGCTTGCTAAGATTACGTATCTCCTAGGAATACGTTTTAGCAGGTTCTATGAAGAATAATATATTTCCGAAGGACTTTCCGCGTCTAAGCGGCGAAACCGCGATCTCAAAGACTGCCGGGTGTTGTCCTGCTCGCTGCTGTTGTACACTCATTGACTCAGGTCATATTGATTTTCCTCCAGTCTTGTTTCCAGCAGGCTCCCGTGCTCCTGCTCAACTCCCTCTCATGTCAAAACGTGTTGTATTTAATTTTCATGTGCCTTTTTTCACCTTTATCAATCAAGTCTCGATTCTTAGATGAGCTTTTACATTTCATGAATTTATGCTTAAGGTTGGTTGAATAATGTTTTTAAGTGTATTTTAGTTTATCTTCTCTCCAAAAAAAGGCTTTTCATTGCACATTCAAGCCTTTCCTATTTTTCCAGATACCAGCTCCTTTCAAAAAAGCTTGCTAAAATTAACCTGAAGCTTGTAAATATTTATTACCTGTTTTTTTTTATATCTAACTAAATTATTTAATACCATACCATAAATTGCTCCTTTATATTTATATTTTAGGATCTAAACAAACCTAGTGTAAATATTCAAGATGTACATTTAGACTTGTACTTATACTTTCTTTATAAACTAGAAGTTTTTTTCCTCAGCCTTCTCCCTTCTTTTCTCTGATTTGCAGTTGGTAAATGAATTTCTTGCATTATTTCCTTTCTTGTGGGTTGAATACACAGTGACCTAGTTAAATAAACTTACAAGATATTATTCCTTTTTAATTTAATTTTTTTTTTTTTAATTTAATATGATTTTCTTTAGATGGACTTTACCCAGTGGACTAACATTTTGAAATACGAATGGCTGGATATGTTCGAGACAGAGAGAAAAAACCTCCTACTTATCACCTTCATCAAATGAACTCTATATTTGAGGACAAGTTCAAAAGTCCACATCTTAGACCAGTTGATTGGTAATTTGAAATATTTAATTTTAAATCACACATAGGCTTTAGCAAACGAATGTATATAGTTTTAGGAAGCCTATAGGACTCTAACTGTTCAGTGGGAGCAGGGTGTGATATATTTTAATTGTACTGGTTATTTGTATTTTTTTTTTATTGTTATTTGATTGAATGGATATTTTAAATAAAACAAGGTTACTACTTTTATAAAACTATCCATTTCTTTACATACATTTTTACTCAAACCCAGTTTAGGTTTTTCATAATATAACTTTGTGAAAATTGTCATTATTAATTTATTTTGAGTGATTGAATATCTTTATTAAAATATCAACACTATTTAAACATCAGTATTTAATTTTGTTATGTTTTCACCAGGAACCAATGACACAACCGAAAGTTGTTGTGGCACTTTATCCATTTAAGGCTATTGAACCAGGAGATCTAACTCTAGAAAAGGTAATTACTGTTTTAATTCTAAATACATACACTCATTCGGATCATCTTCCTTTCCTCAGCTTGATGGTGTTCCACAAGGCAGCATCCTAAGCCCTATCTTATTCCTTGTGTACTCTGCTGACATGCCCACCCACCATTCCACAAACCTCTTTACTTTTGCTGATGATACAGCCATGCTCTCATCAAATTCAGACCCTATTACTTGCTTCCAAACACCTTCAATCCCATCTCCACCTTCTTGAACCATGGTTCACAAAATGGAGGATTAAATTCCATCCTGAAAAATCCTCCCACATAACATCCACTCTTCGAAGATCCAAATCCCCTTCAATCAATCTTTACCAGACTGAAATCTGTGAAAAACCCCAAGTTTCCTGCCTAGGACTTACCTAGAGCCGTCACATACAAAAGAAAAGACAGGAAACAAACAGAGACGTTTTAGACTACTAAATAGACTACTAGATTCTCGATCCAAATTATCTTTACAGAACAAGAGACGGATACTACTTCAGCCCACCTGGCTTGGAAGTTTGGGGGTGTGCCAAGCGATCCAATATCCTACGAATCCAATCTCTCCAATCCAAAATACTCTGCAAAATAGTCAATGCTCTGTTCTTGGATTTTAAATAGCTACCCTAAGAGAAAATGTAAACCTGAGCTAAAAGTTCAAAGGCCAATGGGCCTTTTTTTTTCCCTATCGGTCCTTCATGAAATTTATTCAAGAACAAAAGAATTATAAAACATACTTGATGTATTGTATCATTTTTAAATAAAGATATATAGTAGGAAAAAATAACGATAAACACACATTATATGTGTGTGTATATATATATTATAAAATTGTGACCCTTTCTCTTTCAATATGTCATTTGAATAGGCGGAAGGTCATGTATATATAATAAACTCGTCAACTTCACTTCATATGCTTTATTTTTATGCTCTACATGTTTCGCGTCTCTTGACGCCTCTTCAGGAGCAACTTAATCCTATATACATAGAATTAGCCTTAGCTACGGAAGACCTTCCAGAGGTAGGGCCACGTCCATACTAATACAAAGACGTTCAAATGGCTGTTATCCATCAGCTGATTCAGATCGATCATGGCTTATATCGATTCCAGAGAAAGCTTTTGTCATAGATCCTAAAGTTAAAATGAAAATAACACGAGTCGAGTATATTAAAAAATATATTGTTTAAATATTTTATCTCCGTTTTTATATTTACAGTTTTTTCCCTATTTTTAATTATATGTATATTTTCTTTTATTTTTCTTCGTATGGGGTTCTTTTCTTTATCCAAAACTTGTATACTCTCAAAATTAAATTTGTGTCTATGTTTTATTGTGTGGTCAACTAATGCTGTTCGGTTGTCATTCTCGTCTATATTTTTAACGTGCTGTTTTATCCTCTTTTTTAGAAGCTGTCCAGATTCTGCTACATATACTTTTTCACGTGTAGCGCAATTAATTTGGTAAACATTATATTTAGTTTCCTTTTGTTTTAATTTATCTTTAATTCTACTATAAGAATTTTTAATTTTATTTTGGTATCTCCAAGATATTTTACCTAGCTCTTTGCAAGTGTTTTTTATCTTATTCGCAATAATCGGGTTATACTGAAATGTGTTATAGTTAATTAATTCTATTGATTTTATTTTAGTTTCTTTGTCTCTTTGTTGTTCTAGAATGTGGCTATTGGTAGTCCGTTCGTCAGAATTTAAAAGTCCAGTCATAGTTTTAGTGGGCATTTTAATCAAGAAATCGTCCAGCTTGGTCTGCAACAGTTTTAGTAGTTTTGTTTTAATGTCATTGTCATCCGCTAATTGAGTTTCGTTAATTTTGTGTTTTAAATTTTTACAACTATTATTATCTAATCTAGTGTTTTTTTGTTTGGATAGTTTTATATTTTTTGTTAAAATTGGTATATCAGTCACCTCATTAGTTGATTCTTCTCTTTTTCTTTTAAGTTTAGTGTTTTTGTTAAAAAAGTCGTCAGAAAATTTAAAAATATTTACGTCAAAATTTAAAAGGTGTTTTTCTTTTAAACCTTTCTTATCTTCTCTGTTACTATAAATAATATACTTCTCAGCCCTCTTGATTTCTCTATCTATCATCTCATAAGGATAATTATTATTTAAAAATAAAGTTTTAAGTCTGTTCTTAATTTCGCTAAAATATTTTGGTGAAGTTCTTAGTAAAGCTGTTAGTGTCCTATTATATAAAAGATTCTTTTTAAAATTAATTGGGTGACCGGAATAAAAATTGATCATTCGACCAGAAAATGTTTTTTTCGTCTGCCATTTGAATTCCAAACTATTGTATTTTGTTCTAATGACTTCTACATCTAGAAACATAATTTTATTATCCATTTCTATTTCTTTAGTGAAACCTAGATTAGATTTTTCGTTAAACAAAGTAAATAATCTGTCTACATCATTCTCATGAACACATAATAGTAAATCGTCAACATATTTATAAATAAACTGTATGTGAATATTGCAATCTTGGATAATTTCTTTCAGTATATGATTCATGACTATTGCACTAATGGAGACAGATAAATGATTGCCCATCTGTACGCCAAATTGTTGTCTGTAAAATTTGTTATTAAATCTAAAATATCCTTCCTTTGTGCATAGTTTTATTCCTTTGATAAAAATATTTTTGTCCTTTATCCTTGTATATCCTTCGATTTTATCCCAATTATTGTTGATATTTGGAAACATGTTGATCACATCAAAGGAAACCAATTTGTATCCAGGTGTGATTTTTACATTTTCTAATCTTTGTTTTAAGTCTTTACCGTCAAAAAAGCAGACATGAGCAGTAAGACAGTCATTATTAAAAAAGAGGACTATATTAAGAAAATTAATAATATTCTAGAAGACACCTCAATGTTTAAAGAAATTGACTACGACCCTATGAACAGACTGACAAATAAAGTTATAAGATACATTGACAAACTCGTGAAAATGAATTTTATAAAAAAGACAGAACGTAAAAAGTACATCAATTACGATAGTAACACTCCTCTCATATATAGATTAATTAAATTGCACAAAGAGACGCAACCACTCAGACCAATAGTTAGCACTACAGAATCCCCTACACACTGATTATCAAAACTTTTGGACATAGAGTTAAAACAATTCGCCAGTGACAATTCATTTGACATTTTTGACGGTAACCCGATTATTGCGAATATGATAAAAAACGCTTGCAAAGAGCTAGGTAAAATATCTTGGAGATACCAAAATAAAATTAAAAATTCTTATAGTAGAATTAAAGATAAATTAAAACAAAAGGAAACTAAATATAATGTTTACCAAATTAATTGCGCTACATGTGTAAAAGTATATGTAGGAGAATCTGGACAGCTTCTAAAAAAGAGGATAAAACAGCACGTTAAAAATATAGACGAGAATGACAACCGAACAGCATTAGTTGACCACACAATAAAACGTAGACACAAATTTAATTTTGAGAGTATACAAGTTTTGGATAAAGAAAAGAACCCCATATGAAGAAAAATAAAAGAAAATATACATATAATTAAAAATAGGGAAAAAACTGTAAATAAAAAAACGGAGATAAAATATTTAAACAATATATTTTTTAATATACTCAACAGTAATTAGGAATATTAATATTATTCGTGTTATTTTTATTTTAACTTTAGGATCTATGACAAAAGCTTTCTCTGGAATCGATATAAGCCACGATCGATCTGAATCAGCTGATGGATAACAGCCATTTGAACATCATTGTATTAGTATGGACGTGGCTCTACCTGTGGAAGGTCTTCCGTAGCTAAGGCTAAATCTATGTATATAGGATTAAGTTGCTCCTGAAGAGGCGTCAAGAGACGCGAAACATGTAGAGCATAAAAATAAAGCATATGAAGTGAAGTTGACGAGTTTTTTATATATACATGACCTTCCGCCTATTCAAATGACATATATATATATACACATATATATATATATATATATATATATATATATATATATATATATGTTTTATGCAATTATTACTAATTATTTTAAAATATGTGATTAGGATAATTTATTATAAAAAGAATTTATTTTTAATATTACATCCTTTCTGTGACGATGAAATTATTCTCAATTGTGATTTTCTTCTGTTGATATAAAGCTGTACTCACACATTCTTCAAAAGTAGATGTGGGTTTAGCAGATGATTTTTGTTGTTTCAAACTTAACAATACAATTATTATTATTTTCTTATTTTATAGTATTAGTTTTATATGTAATTATTTTTTAATTTTACCATTTTTTTCAGGGAGCCGAATACGAAATACTCGATGATTCTCAAGAGCACTGGTGGAAAGTCAGAGACCGTCAAGGAAATGTTGGATATATACCAAGCAATTACGTCAAGGAGAAAGATCTCCTTGGACTTCAAAACTATGAGTAATATTTTAATAAAATTTGCAGTTGTTGAATTGTACTTCTATTTGTTGAGAGCATTGTTGGATAACACATTGTTGGAAAAGGATAGCATTGGAGCTAACATTTTTTATGTCCATTTGAGTTTGCTTAAGAGTTGTGGGTTACAGTATTAAAAATAAACAAAAGTCATTGAAATGCTAAAGTGACAGCATTGACATTGCTCTGACTTTTGCTTGGTGACTCTGATCTTATCCTGATTTCCTTTTGCTCAAAACATCAAATCCGACTATACTAAGTGCTGGTGGACTCCGAACACATTTTGTTTCCTTAATCTTCTTAGCATTTCCATGATATAATTATTTACATATTGTAAACATTTTATTTATTAAAGAGGTAAGAAACTTTAGAGGAAGTTAAACTATATAAGATGCAATTTTTACAAAGCTAATGGAAGATAAATATAAAAAGGAAAATGGATCAACTGAATACCTGTCAGGCAACTTGAAAACTGAGAATAAGGAGAAATAGAGGATGAATATAAGATCAACAAATATTAGGGGAGGGATTGATTAACGGTGAAAATGAGGGTGAATTATTCTTCTTATAATGTTTCAAACCTGTCCTTTCATCACCCTTAGAGCCTGTCTAAAAACATTTTCTTTTCTAGTTTTGTTTTGGTTGAACCAATATTTCTACAGTGCTCAAGAGAAAGAGAAAGAAAGGCATGAAACTTTTAAAACTTAAGATGTGATCGTTCAGTTCTACCTGCATCACTTTTTTTTTTTGTGGAAATTCAAAGGGCTTTTAAGTTATATTAATTTTATCACTTTTTTAAATATAACTCATTGAATGCACAAAACAATTAGTATATATTGAAAAAAATGTTTCCTCCTTACACATTCAATTAAAATGTAATAGTAGTTAAAAAAACACTTTATTTCTTTCATCGCTTGTACAAAATGAGTAAAAATTATATTTTTCTTTAGGTGGTATGTTGGTGATATGTCACGTCAAAGAGCTGAGTCTCTCCTTAAGGAAGAAGAAAAAGAAGGATGCTTTGTTGTTCGGAACTCTTCTACAAAGGGTCTTTATACATTGTCCTTGTATATGCGAACGTAAGTTACTTGTTTCAAATTTATAATCCTAAATTGAACCCACCAATAATTTCAATATTATTCAGGCAAATAAATAGTATTATTTTTGACTTAACTTATGCAACTGTTTAACCATTATGATTGGTTTTAATGTTCTTATAAATATTTTGACTATAATTTACTGAAAAATAATTTGAGATAACATGGTTTTATGTAATGAATGGTAAAACCATATGCTGGATCCTTTTTACCTTATAAATGTGAGGCGGGCTAGGGAGGGTAATGTACTTGAGTGCGTGGTGCGCCGACTACCCCTCTTCCACAGGCGGACCAAACTCCCTCTCCTAGAGCGGCTGTACGCACCCATCTTTTTTTTCTTTGACTTTAATTTCAAAGAGAGTTCTGGCTCATCTTCTAACTCCAATTCTTCTGGTGAATCATTGGATACTTCTACCGATGAATCAGACGAAATTAGACCTTGAAGTGCTTCCAATAGTTAGTCGTCTTCTCATTATCTCATTCACTTACGATCTGCCATTTCGACTATGAAGCAAAACAAATGGGCACACTGAAAACTAAAGTCAACAAGAATACCAGACAATACTGAAGCCAAGCTACAACTGAGAGATTAAGGGCCGGTAGAGAGGGTAAGGGACGGTGCAGTTAAAATAACAGTAAGCCTAAGTAGGGCCAAAGTGAATGCTCATAACATCTAGTGGTGAAATATTAAACTAGAAATTATCCGCCATTCCTGCTAGAATACTCTGTACTCGTTCAAGGCTAAAGAGCACTCGTAATCAAGAGATACAGCTTTTACGAGAATACTCGGGCGTCACCTTTGGTGCACGACATTCTCCTGCGAGAATACTCGGGCATCGCCTGTGAGGCACGGCACTCTCCAGGGAGTTTGATAGGTTTCTAAAATTATGCTGTGTTCACTAAAATATTGCCTTTTTTTTTTATTTATTCAAAATTATAAAAATGCATTAAACTGAATAAAAATATAATTATAAAACTAAAAATGCAAGTAATACACAGAGTATACATCTACTTTACAAGGGTGCTTTACACTAACTAAGGTGAATTCCTCTGGATGATCTAAAAATCTCATGCAAAATACCAAGGAAGGGCTAAGGTAAACAATAGGTTAAGGGGAACCACCCTATATGGAGCTAGCCTGCTCTCTAAAACTACATTCAATTGCCATTTATCAGATTCTAGAGTAAGTAATAGTTCTAGAAACCATGGAAAAATGGCTCTCTTGCAAGCCCCTCTATTAGTCTTTACCAGTGAAGCGGTAATAAGGCAAAGCCACCAAAATGGCTTTTACAGCGTGCCCACCCGTCAATGAGCCACTATAAAGGCTTTTAGCACACCGAAACCACCCATCTCCAAGCCACAATAGTGGCTTTCAGCACACTGGGACCACCCATCTCCCAGCCACAATAGTGGCTTTCAGCACCAGCACACTGGGACCACCCATCTCCAAGCCACTATAGTGGCATTCAGCAGCGCAAGGCTTAAATTAAATTGTTATCAAAAGTGCGGCTTGTTTGCCATCAATTTTTTTGTATGATAATCAAAGGTGAAACAAGGCATGTTCTTTGACTTAAATATTAATATTACTGTAAGAAAAATATCAAAAGCGAAAAAAGTAGGATACATGAATGGTGGATAGAAAACTTGTGAACAGAGGGTTAATGGAGAGGTTGAAACTCTCAGACTAGTTTTTTTTTTTTTTTTTTTTTTTTTTTTTTTTTTTTTTCATATCAATTATTGTGCATAAGCTGCTGAGGCCATGAGCACCCTCAGACTAGTTGTTGCCAGTTTTCTACATGCCTGTTCCTCTACTTTTTTCCATGTCCTATCCATGAGGGTGAATAATTCTAGGGAACATTGAATAATAACACTATTGTTTAAGCTGTCTTCCTGACCTGCTCAGAAGTTTTTGTGGGTAAAATTTCCTTCCTAAAGTTTTTGGGAGTAAAATTTAATTAGATTATGAAACATCTTTTGATATTTAAATTGATACCTCTTATGGCATTTTAACATTTATAGAGCTGTTAAAAATAAACACAAAACATACTCTTTATGGCACATACAAATATTTTCTTTGACTATACACTTATTATTCATTATGTTAAAAGTTTTGGCCCTCACACATCTCTGGAATCGCAGACATACATAATAAGAAAGTCTTTTCATGGAATGTGCACATTTATATTTTATTATCATTATAAAATTTAATGTTTGTTCTCTTTCTTTCTTTTTTCAGACCACATCCTCATGTAAAACACTATCATATAAAACAAAACTCACGTGGTGAATACTTTTTATCTGAAAAGCATTGCTGCATTTCTATTCCAGAGCTAATAAATTATCATAGTCATAACAGTGGTGGTCTTGCATCAAGACTGAAGTCTTCACCTCGTGATAGGATAGTTCCACCGACAGCTGGCTTGAGCCATGGTAAAATTTTCAATGGTCTTAATTTATTAATGAAAATTTGAAATCTTCTAATTAAAATCATGACTATTAATGCTAAAATCGTTTATTTAAATTAATTGCTTTCACTGTTTTAAACCAGTGAGGGCAAAGAATATAATTTTAAGAAATGTATAAAATACTTTAAATAAAGTTTAAAAATAAAGCTTCACTTATAAAAAATTAATTGTTATGATAATGAATTGAGATTGGAGTACCCTACTCGGAAATTAGTTAGGATCCACTAGTTTTATCCACAGTTTATGGCTTCATCCTTTTCCTTAAGTTAAAAAAATATATAGAATGTACCTGCAAGGCTATTAACGCAAAAATGTAAGCACTACGATTTTTATTCCAGTGAAATTTTGCCGAAAAAACAATGTTCTGATAGACGGATTCTGCTGGTTAACGGAGTTGACTGTTGAAAGTATTTTTTTACCTAATTTCATCAAACTCGGATAATTTTTAAATATATATATATATATATATATATATATATATATATATATATATATATATATTTATAGGGTAACCCAGATAAGCGGTCCACAATAGAAATAAGAAAATAACCATTCTAAGGGCTCAAATAGACCTTTGAAGGGAAGGGTTCCCTCTTTACCCATATGTTGCATTACATTTTTGAAAAGTACTTAAAAAACAAAGAAAAACCGTGCAAACGAGTTTTTGATACGTCAAGTAGTTCTCTGTATAAATACGTTTTTATTTGCATGTATTCCTCATCTGAAATTAAAAACAAAAGGCACTTTAATTGATTTAAGTAGATTTTTCTTAAGAGATTGGTAATTCAGCTTAGGAAAATGTTTTCAGCATTCAACAAAATGATTTCCTTTTGTGTAAACTAAAAAATAAAATAAATAAAAATGGGGCCTTTAGGCATAAAAGTTGCGTACATTTCAGATCACAAATAATGAAGAGGTTGGTGTTTCATATGGCCTTTTGACATGATATCTTGTCCTGCGGGGCAAGAATATAATTAATAAGAGGCGGTTGATAAGTTAAAGGATTGGGAGATAATGTCTAATCCCAGCTTGTTATAATGCACATAATTGGGCGGCTGAAAAACCCAGATGGACCCAGAGTGTCGATAGGCAGCACTGATGGGAAATCAAAATCTGGTGTGAAGTCATCGGGAGCATGTTATCTGTCTATATTTTATACCCAGGAACGTTACTGGTGACAATTTTGCCCACTTAATAAGATATATTCCACCAACACTACTTGAGGATTTGCCACAGTCCATGTGGTTCCAGCGTGATGGCTGCCCTACCCATTGAATTACTCCTCTCATAAAAAAAAGTACCACTTAAATAAATTAAAGTGCCTTTTTTTTTTTTAAATTTCAGATGAGGAATACATGCAAATAAAAAACAGATGTAAATTTTCATAGAATAAATAAAGTGTGCTTAAACTGAAAATTTTTGTAAATTTCAGAAATTGTTTGGGAATTACATTGTTCAAAATTGGTGTAGTTTTACTATTAACAAGGAGATTTACATTAAAACATGTAATCACAATGTGGTTTTCAATTTTTAGATAAGTGGGAGATTGATCCTAACGAACTTATGCTCTTGGAAGAATTGGGCTCTGGAAATTTTGGAGTTGTTCGTAGAGGTAAATGGAGAGGATGCATCGATACTGCTGTTAAAATGATGCAAGAAGGAACCATGTCTGAGGATGAATTTATTCAAGAAGCAAAAGTTATGACGTAAGTTTGTTTTACCAACAATTGAGTGATTGTAAAAATTTAAAAATATTTTTGTTTTAATGACATTGAAAATCTTCAATAAATTAAATTCTAAAATGTGTACTCTTAAAAATTTACTTCCCTATCTATCTCTCGTTTTTTCGGTGCAGATCTCCTATCTCAGTTTCTGTAAGTTTTTCAGAACCCTCTTCATTCATGTCTCATTCCAGCCAATGTTTCATGTCATCCCTATCAACATGGTTGAAATCCGGAAGAACTTTGGAGATTTCGAAAAATGATTCCGTTTCAACATCTTGAGAGGTTTCCACATTAATTCACAACGGAAGTTTGTATTAAAAAAATAAACAAAATAAAAATGAAAAGGAAGAAAGAAAAAGTTTTTACTCTGTCAGTGTCAGAAAAGGCCCCAAATCTAAAAGGAAGATGGAAATTGAATAGATGAAATACAACAATAGTTATGAAAAGACAAAGTTGAATGGTGGAACACGAATAAAAAGTATTCAGCACAGGCCGGCAAACGACTGCATGTAGCATCGTGAGGCATGTAGAGCTTGTCAGATGTAGAAGCTATAAGGTTGAAACGTATAAAAACACCAATACATGAGGTTTTCATAAAAGAAATATTGTATTTTGTGCACATAAAATGGATAGATGACAAATGAACTCAAGGATAATTGGGTAAAAATTATTTTAAATAAACATCCAGGTGTTCTAAGTAATCAATCCAGTATTTTTATTCTTTATGCATTGAGAAGGCATTTAACTGGCAATACACAAAATATTTTTTTTAGCTGATAAGAATACTGACTTGTTGATTATATCTAGAGGCATGACTAGCCAATTACAGCCTCTTGATGTTTCTATAAACCAGGCATTTAAGGATTACTTAAAAAAATAATACAAGTTCTGGTTGTGGATGAACAATGAGCCATTGATGCCTTCAAGGAAAATTAAAAAAACACCTGCATTAAAACTTGTAGAATGGGTATCTAATGCCTGTAACAAAATTTCAAATTCAGTAATGGAAGATTCATTTAAAAATTGCTGCATCACCATGCTCTTGGTGGCTCAGAAGATGACATTTCATGGGAAAACAATAAATCAACAAAATCAGAAAGAAATATTTAGGTTGCATCTTATAATTGGTGTAATATGGTAATTGTAAACCCCAATCTAATGATTTTTATTTTCTTGATTTTGCAGAAAACTTCAACATCCTAATTTAGTTCAACTTTATGGTGTATGCAGTAAGCACAGGCCTATTTACATTATTACTGAGTACATGAAACATGGATCGCTATTAAATTATCTCCGGCGAAACGAAAACACTCTAGGAGCTAATATTGGCCTCTTACTTGATATGTGTATCCAGGTAATTTTGTTTTCTTAAAAGTTCTCAGTGGTAATAAAGATCTTTTGACTATTATCAATAAATGCTGTCATTAAAAAGACAAAATCCTTAATATATATCTATTACATAGAATAAGAATAGAGTATGTGCTAATCGTCTTGAAAGCCAAGAGAGTGTAACAGAATAAACAAATAATAACAATGGATTTTACTTTTTCTTTTTTTTTTAAATCCTTTTTATTCATAAAGATTTCCTTCTAAAGCATCAAAGCTTTTAGAGATGCATAATTTTAGTTTGTCCACAAAATAATTATTTATTTTTTCTTTATGATAAATGTTTTTGGTTTTCACATTTTTGTGTGCTTTCTACAGAGCAGTTGAAATTGTTTGTATATAAATAAATACAAATATTATTGCCTTACAAATTATTCTTTATTTCAAACTAGCTTTCAGCACAAGAACTAGAACTCTTACTAACTGACAAACAAGTTGACATTGTACTATTAACAGAGACACACCTACGTCCACAACTCACATATACCACACCAGGATACAGGACATATAGAACAGATCACCCAGATATGACAGGACACGGTGGAACAGCTATTCTAATAAAATCCTCGTTATCCCACCACCTTCACCTGACCCTCTCAAGTGAATCATACCAACTTACCTCCGTATCAGTCAAAATGCACCCTCATCCCATTATCTTTGCTTCTGTCTATTGTCCCCCTAATAAAACAATTTATCATCCAGATTTCCTCACCATCTTCCATTCCTTAGGCCCTCACTTCGTTGCAGGGGGAGACTACAATGCGAAACATATTCAATGGGGAAGCAGAACTACCAACTCCAGAGGCCGTGTGCTAAACGATGTCATACACTCCGAAAACTACCTTTTTCTTTCCCAACCTAATCCTACCTACTGGCCTTCCGACCTAAACAGAATCCCCGATATTGTTGACTTCTTCGTCTCTTCTGGCCTAGGAGGCATTTACTCTTCGGTGAAAACTCTTGATGACCTTTCCTCGGACCACTCTCCTCTCCTTCTCACCCTTAGTTCCTCTCCGATCCCCCTTCCTCCTAAACCTACTCTTACACCTGGACTTGTGGACTGGCCATTGTTTCGATCGACAGTAGACTGTTTTATTGATCTGAAAGTAGCTCTGAAAACACAACAGGACGTGGACAGAGCTGCAGAAATAGTTACGCAAGCCATACAATTCAGCATGAAAGTCGCAAGCAAGCAACGGAAACCAATACCCTCTCCTCAACATTCAAAACTCCCTCCCCAAATCCTTGAGCTCTTGTCAGCAAAACGCAGAGCACGAGCCCAATGGCAGAGATCCCGATACCCTTCCGATAAAACCTTATTCAACAACCTGACGAGACGGCTAAAAGACGAACTTAAAAAACATCGAACTGACAATTACGATACTTACCTTTCCTCCCTCACCACCAGTGACAACTCCCTATGGCAAGCAACAAAGCATATCTTAAAATTCCAACCGACCTCATCTCCTTTACGCCAAGAGAATGGTTCCTGGGCACGAAGTGACGAGGAAAAAGCAACATTATTTGCCGACCATCTCCAATCCGTATTCACTCCAAATCCTGAAAGTAATCCCACACTCACTACTGAAATCCTGAACTCTCTTGATGAACCCCTTCCTCTTTCGGAACCACCTAAATCCATCAGTCCTGCAGATGTCAAATATACAATTCACCATCTCCCTCATAAGAAATCTTCAGGTCCCGATCTAATAACTGCCAATATCCTTCGACACCTGCCACACAAAACCCTGATGTTCCTTACCCTAATATTTAATAGCACCCTCCGTACTACTCGATTTCCTACATCCTGGAAACATTCCGAAGTAATCCTTATTCCAAAACCCCTTAAATCTCCAACACTTGCCAGTTCCTATCGTCCTATTAGCCTTCTCCAAATAATTTCAAAAGTATTCGAAAAACTCCTGTATAGAAGACTCCTACCCATAGTAAACTCAAACCATAAAATTCCTGATCACCAGTTTGGCTTCCGTACCCAGCATTCCACTACCCAACAAGTCTTCCGTGTAGTTGACACCATTTCCTCCACACTCGAGCAAAAGGGCTTGTGTTGCGGTGTCTTTCTTGACGTGGCTCAGGCCTTTGATCGAGTGTGGCATCCCGGACTTCTTTATAAACTCAAAACATTCCTTCCTTTCCATTTCTATCTTATCCTAAAATCGTATCTTGAAAATCGTACATTCCATATTAAATACGGCTCTTCAATTTCCTCTCCTCGAACCATTAAAGCAGGTGTCCCCCAAGGCAGTATCCTAGCTCCTCTCCTTTATTCTATATTTACTTCAGATATCCCAACAACCCCAAATATTGTAACGTGTACATTTGCCGATGACACTGCCTTCCTTATTTCCTCTCCCGATCCTAAATTGGCATCTGAAAAACTGCAAACCTACCTCAATGACGTCGAGAAATGGATAAACAAATGGAGGATTCAAATGAACCCAGAGAAATGTACGCAAGTAACTTTCACCCTGCGACGAGCTGAGTGCCCTCCTGTAAAAATTCACAATAACCCAATACCCCAAGGTTCGATATTTAGGGTTCCACCTCGACAAGCAACTTACCTGGAAATCACACATAAAACACAAGAGACAAGAACTGAACAAACGCTTTGGACTACTCCGACGACTTATTGGACCTAAATCAAAACTTGAAACAAAAAACAAACTTACAATATACAAGACTATAATAAGACCGATATGGACATACGGGATAGAACTATGGGGATCAGCTAAGCCATCAAATATAAACATTATCCAACGTTTTCAATCCAAAGTCATCCGTAAAATCCTTAACGCTCCTTTCTACGTTTCAAACCTAACCATCCACCGAGACACTGATATACCCTTTGTCCATGATTTAGCCAAATCCCGTTTCCTGACCTTTTTCTCTAAACTCCCAGCCCACCCCAATCCTCTTGGCAGATCCCTCTCTTCCAATGTTATTCCTGATAATCCTCCTCGCCGCCTCCACCGCCATTGGCCACGAGACAACTTATTGCAAGAAACTGTGTAAATATTGTAAATAGTGTACATAGTTCAACCAATTTTATTGGGAGTAGCAGTAATGTCTGCCTTCTCCCCTCATCTCATCCAGTGTGTTGCCATTGTTAGTTCAAATTTACTTATTGTACATATTTGTACAGATTGTAAATATCAATAAAGGAGATACTGAATATAAAAAAAAAAAAAAAAAAAAAAAAAAAAAAAAAAAAAAAAAAAAAAAAAAAGCTTTCAGCCTCACATCACCGTCATCAGTGTGTAGTGTGTTGAACCGCCGACAGGTGTGCTATACCTAGAACTGCCAACACCAGACTTTTTGACGTTTTTGTTTAAAAGTGAGGAACATTCTTTTATTATAAAATAAGGTCAAAATAATCATTTTATTCATAACATGTGTCAATAACACAAATAAAGAATGGCAATAATGAAAATACAGTTAATTAATTTTTAAAAAATAGAATATCACATAAGATTTGCCCAGCTTACAAAACATAATTTTTTTTCAGTCGAACCCACACATTTACCACATTTTTCTACAGTTTTTTCGTGCATTTTTCATTTCGTTTTCACATTTTGAAGTTTGTCACGTATGCCTTTTTCCATTATTATCTGCACTTATAAACAAAATCAACTTGTTGCCTTGTACTTACTCAGTTTTCTGCAAGCTCCTCACACATTTTAAAATGAAATCCCTTATTTTCATATTATTACCATCTTTATATATAACGTAAGTATTGATTAGCGCTAGGACTAATTTTTTTTTTTTTTTTTTTTTTTTTTTTTTACGGCACATCTACATCTAGGTCATTAGCGCCGACATCCAGGGTGTAGCGAGGAATTTCACCAGCGAGCCGTGGGATGATAAAATTCCTGCCGGAGATTGGGAATCGAACCCACCATCTCCCGCTTATGAATCCAAGGCGCTAGCCATTAGACCACGGGAGACCCCGCTAGGACTAATATATTGTAAAATACTTGGACTGGCCATCTTCTTGAGCAAGCCTTTACAGTGTATTTTCGGGCCATTTGATTAACCACATCCACACAATATTTGGTAGCTTTATAATATAAAATTGTTTCTGGCTTCTTTTTAGAGTCAAAAGGGGCATTTACAGTTTGGTGTAATGTACTCAACGTAATTATGTTTTTGGATGGATTCCCTTGATATACGGTAAGAGTGCAGTTTTCATTTTTCAGAATGACCGAGTCATAGAGCTGTTCTTTAATTTTTTTGAAAATATTTGGCACTTCCTTCTTCATATGTTTTATAGTCCCTACCATAGTTCGATAGATATTTTCTCCTGGTGAGTAGCAAAGAAGACAATTTCTAGTGATTTCATTCCAGATAAATGCCATTTTTCAACAAATTGAAATAATGAACTTTCAATTAAAAAAAAAAAAAATCGATAAAACTCTGCACTTCACTGGTCGAGTCAACTTTGCGAAACAATGCACAAGAAAACTCACTCAGATTCAGAAATGCACAAAGGTAATTTGACATTTTGAGAAACAAACAGAAACTAAATCCTAAAAAAGAGAGATCGAGTACAGACATAAACTAAAATATGTCCATACCTGTCGGAGGCCGGTCCTTTTGACCAGTGCCAGCGGTTCTAAGTTTAAAGGCTATGGAGAAAAGTTATTGTAGAGACACTCCAGGCACTCAAAATATCTAAGATTCTAGGCAAAGTCTTGGAGTTTGGAATGTCTGCAACTGATAATGGCAATTTTATTAAACTATGACAAGGCCGATCGGTCAAAATTACCAGCATCGTGATTCTAGTGTTAATAGTGATAGTAGTGCTGTGACAACAAAAATTGCGTTCAAATTAATAAAATTGTGGTAATAATACTGTTTATTATCTTTATGAATTGTTGTTTTATCTTCTCCTCCAGAGCATTCCATTTTTTTATTTAAAGTGAAACTACTTTGTGTCAATATGGACAATTTTTGTTTTCTACTTTATGATTCTTCTGAATTTTTTTGTTATTTGCCTTTCATACTTTTACTTATTTTTCGTCTAGTTTGAACCAAAAGGCTTGTTGTTTATAAGAAATTGGAATAATTAATATTGTGTTATATTATGCTGTTATTTGTATATTATTGTTCTAGGTCTGCAATGGAATGGCATACTTAGAGCGGCAAAATTATATTCATAGAGACTTAGCTGCCAGGAACTGCCTTGTAGGTTCAGAAAATGTTGTGAAAGTAGCTGACTTTGGCTTAGCAAGGTGTGAGATATATTCATTTATATATAAAAATCAGTGATGAAAAGAGAATAAATTGAGTATACAAGAACATACTAACACACATATACACTGTCACTCAAAATTTTAGGACTACCTGTTATTTTATTAAATAATTTGATTTAATCACTCAAAACCTTAATTATTCTTTAGGTAAATGTACTATAAATACAGGTTATCATAAGTAACCCTCATGGATTTCCAAGTAATTGTATTAGTCAGAAGTAATCAGTAATACTTAGAAAAAAAGAAGATTTAATAATTCACTGATACATCAATTGAACAACTCAAATATCAAATGTGTTTGTTTGTCTCAGGGTTTATTTCATTGAGACACTTTTCCTATAACTAAAGATGATGATCAAGATGTGATTAAGATGTGTTTTGTTGATAGTTTAATCAAATATCACAGTCGAAACAGTTCCAATTTACATAGACATGTTTTTTTTTTTTTGTTTGTTTTCCTTCTAAAAAAGGGTGAAAAGAAAGAATTAGCAAATGAAATGTGTAGTACAGTTTACACATTACAAAAATAAAAGAAATCAGACCATAAAATTGCAGCACAACTAAGGATCACAAAAGTGGGATGCATAACACCATTGTTAGCTTCTAGGAGATGTACTTTTACCAAGATAGAGCTCAAACAGGTAGACCTAGAGTGACATCTATCCAAGAAGGTCAATTTATTATCATATAGAGCAAGAGTAACACAGGACTGAATGTCCCTCAGATTCGAGCTGAAGACAATATTTTTTTTTTTTTTTTTTAAATTATAGGTGCTCCGACTGCCACAGTCATTAGCACCATGGTGAAGTCAATAATGCCGCCAAAAATATTGTTTCTTTTGCAACAATACACTGAAGAGTAGGCCATGTTATTGGGATATGTAGGTACCTTAAACCACTTTTAATACCTGTTAATAAAAAAATCAATGTTCATTTCCTCATAAGAATTTAACAGTGGAGAACTGGAAAGAAGTATTTCAGACAGATTAATCACAGTTTCAGGTGTTAGGACCTAATTGGCGGATTTTAGATTGTTGGTCATCATCAGAAACATTTATTCCACTATGCATAGTCCCTACTGTAAAGTATAAAGGTGGTTTGTTCTCATGTAGGAGTATTTCTCAGGATTTAGGCAAAAAAATCTTCTACGAATGATGGAAATTCTTAACAAGGAGGGCCATTAAAACATTCTGTAAGACCATGTAATTCCTACTAGTTTTCTTATAGTCGGTTCTGTTTTAATTGTTCAGCAGGTTAATGATACAAAAAATTCTTCAACATTTTGGAGAAAACAATTAAAACAAAAAGAACTTGAATGAATGAAATATGGCATGGCTAGTTAAGTCTCCACACCTAAACCCGATCAAGCAGCTTTGGGAAGAAATCAACAGAAAGGTCCGAGATCATGCTCAGTATTTGCAGAAAAACCTTTAGGCGCTTTTGAAATGTACTTGGTATAATATACTATTTGAGACATGAGTCATACTCATTGCAGGAATGCCAAGTGTGGTCGATGCAGTCTTAAAAAGTGAGGGAGGACTTTTTGGTGAAATTGTATTATATTTCCTTCGTATAATATTATCTAATTATCATATTCTCAAAAAATGTATTATTTGAGTTCATTTTATGCACTTCTGATGCAAGAATTTATTTAGAACACAATTTTAGTTTTGTTTAATTGCTTCTAAAGAATTATTTCTCTCTCTCTCTCTCTCTCTCTCTCTCTCTATATATATATATATATATATATATATATATATATATATATATATACTCTCGTAACTTGACCTCTTCCACATGTATTTTTCCTCTTCTTTTAATAAGGCCTTTTATAGGTCAAAAAATTGCTTCAACACTTCTAAAATCCTAAAATGGTGTAAAAGAAGTGTTGAAGCAATTTTTTGACCTATAAGGCCTTATTAAAAGAAGGATATAAATAAATATATATATATATATATATATACACATATATACATATACATACTTACTTACATATACTGTTATGATTTTATTTTTATAAAAAAATGATTGCGCCACGTTGGGTCGCCAATAATGTTAAGATTTTATTATTTTAAAAAGAAATAAGATTTTAATTACTTGAGTAAGTTTTATTATATGAATTTGACTTAATCTCAGGGATTAAAGTTCCGAGTGAATGAACGATATAATATTTATTTCCAGACAATTCTGAGATACAAACACCAACATCAAAAATAATACAAATGACAATAAAAAAAATTAACAATTACAAAAAAAACAATTTTTACCTCTAAATCAATCCGCTTCCAACAAAGCCTCAATACACTGCGCTTCAGTAGTTCCTTCTTCAATGTGATACGCTTTATTGCCAGGTCTTGTGCCTAAAATGGATATCTTGAATTTTGGATTCTGTTGTCTTCTCACTCCGTCTTCTATGAATAATTAATAATGGACTGCACTCCGTACTCCTCGGAGGAGAGCTATAGACTCAAGCTCCGCATTCGACCACTGCTGAGAATAGAGTGACTCCGCACTCCAGGGCTGCTGGGAATAGAGAGACACTCCGTTCGAGCGGGAAAGTTTGGCGTCCTTTATTTCTAATTTCCGCAGTTTTGTTGGTTCATATATAAAAGTAATAATTATATTTTTCGTAACTTCAAATAATTAATTTATTACCATCTGAATGTACATTTAATATGGATATATTGTACACCAGTATTGTCCAAAAATATTATTAATTTTGATCGTATATAATACGATGTTAATTGTATATATGGTTTGTGATTTGCGCGGGCTTTTCAAAATATCGATGGTTATTTGAATTTAAAAATATTTTCGTGAATGTAATATATCATTACATTTGCACTCCTGTCTAAAAAAAAAATAATAAAAAAAATGATTTATGCTCGGTTTCAAAATAAAAAATAGAATTCAAAATTTAAATTTTGTTATCGAGATTAGATCTATTGGTCAGCCTGTTATTATTTATTCAAATTTTCAAAAACTTATTTCGTTACATAATTTTTATTCATTATCATTTCTTAATTTAAATTATCATTTTTCATTGTTCATTTTTAAACATTATCATTATCAAAACTATCTTATCCTAAACTAATATGATTATTAAATTTATGATAAATTTTTAAATATTATTATTATCAATTAAAACTTATATTAATATAACTCTTATTTTATTAAAAAACGCTAAACTAGTAATTTTTATAAAAACACACTAATCTAATGCTAAGTTTAACAATTGCCTTGAATTTATTCCTGGTCCTTAAATTTTCTTTTGCAGTTGTCCAATTTCTTTTTATAAAAGTGTTTTATTCTTTTCCTTGGAGGCCGATTTAGCTTTGAAATTTTTTCTATTCCAAGTTGTCTTTTATATTTATAAAGAATTTTTATTTTATTTCCAAATTTGACATTCAAAATCTTTAAATTATTATCATTATTAATAGTTCTATTCAGTTTCTTCATTGGTATATTTCCACTTCTTTTATTATAACTCTTTTCATTTATTTTGAATTTATAGTTATCAGATAATTTTTCAATTTTATTTTGTTTCATCATTTTGTTTATAAATTTTGTTCTTATTGTATTTTTGAAATTATCATTTATTAGCTTATTATTTATTTTATTATTCTTAACCTCATTTTCATTATTTAATTCACTTAATAATTCTTGAATTGTATTATCTTCATTTATTAAACAATTATAGTCATTTTTATTTTTAATCAATATTTTATCATCTTCAAATATCTGGTCATTACTACCATCATTACTATTTAAACTGTATTTTATAGTTTCATTTAAATTGTCATTATTTATTAATGTATCGTCATTTTCGGTATTTTTAATTAAATTTTCGTTATTATTTTCATTAATCTCAATAATTCCTTCACTACTTATATTCTTTTTATTAAAAAGGTTATCATTCGATTTTTCCAACCCTATCGTCTCTTCATTTTGATTTTCACCCATATTATTTAAATATGCACATAAATCGTCCAATTTTTTACTTAATTCGAACTTTAGTTCTTTATTTTGTTCGATCCTATTTGCGTCAATTTTACTCAATTCGAACTTTAGTTCTTTTTTTTGTTCGATCCTATTTTCGTCAATTTTACTTTCTAATTTTTTATTTTGTTCCAATAATAGCCTCATCAAATGTTCTAGGCCTTGAGGATGCATCTCATTATTTTTACTTAAATTGTCATTGCTTTTCTCATTTTTTATTATATTTTCCTCCATTTTGTTATTCAATTCTGATATCAACTTATATTTCCCTAAAACCGCGGATGTATCTCATTATCCATTTCCTGAATTCAATTCCCGTTATCTAATGATATCCTAGTGACGCGTAGCAGATCCTGGAACGAGCTGCCGCTATTTCTATATAATCGATTTTCAATTGCATCATCCATTATTTACTTTTATTATTTTATTTAAAATTTCTTGTTATTAAGATATTTATTTAACGTTTTTAACTTCAATTCACTCGGTCGTCTACGTTGGGCGCCATTAATATTATGATTAATTTTTATAAAAATGATTGCGCCATGTTGGGTCGCCAATAATGTTAAGATTTTATTATTTTAAAAAGAAATAAGATTTTAATTACTTGAGTAAGTTTTATTATATGAATTTGACTTAATCTCAGGGATTAAAGTTCCGAGTGAATGAACGATATAATATTTATTTCCAGACAATTCTGAGATACAAACACCAACATCAAAAATAATACAAATGACAATAAAAAAAATTAACAATTACAAAAAAAAACAATTTTTGCCTCTAAATCAATCCGCTTCCAACAAAGCCTCAATACACTGCGCTTCAGTAGTTCCTTCTTCAATGTGATACGCTTTATTGCCAGGTCTTGTGCCTAAAATGGATATCTTGAATTTTGGATTCTGTTGTCTTCTCACTCCGTCTTCTATGAATAATTAATAATGGACTGCACTCCGTACTCCTCGGAGGAGAGCTATAGACTCAAGCTCCGCATTCGACCACTGCTGAGAATAGAGTGACTCCGCACTCCAGGGCTGCTGGGAATAGAGAGACGCTCCGTTCGAGCGGGAAAGTTTGGCGTCCTTTATTTCTAATTTCCGCAGTTTTGTTGGTTCATATATAAAAGTAATAATTATATTTTTCGTAACTTCAAATAATTAATTTATTACCATCTGAATGTACATTTAATATGGATATATTGTACACCAGTATTGTCCAAAAATATTATTAATTTTGATCGTATATAATACGATGTTAATTGTATATATGGTTTGTGATTTGCGCGGGCTTTTCAAAATATCGATGGTTATTTGAATTTAAAAATATTTTCGTGAATGTAATATATCATTACAAGTGTTGAAGCAATTTTTTGACCTATAAGGCCTTATTAAAAGAAGGATATAAATATATATATATATATATATATATATATATATATATATACACATATATACATATACATACATACTTACATATACATACAGTCAAAATTGTTTATAACGGCATCCCTTATAGATGCAAACCAGATAAAATGGCAAAAGTCCAGGCCTTTAACATTGGCGGGTATAATAGCAGGATCAGTTATAACAGCGAAATTTGGTGGTTGTTCGTACATGGAGATCAGTTAAAGAGGTGGGATGTTGTTCCTACATCTGTAGACCTCCCTCCCATCCCACCAACCTATTTCTCCGCAGAACCGAAAACAAAAGAGATGGTCGGGAGTCTTTCATCTTCCCTTGGGGAGCTTTGGGCAGTCATATTCTGAATACTCACGAGCGAAGACTGTGTAGATTCCATGTTCGTTAATGTTTAATACATACATGCAATGTCAAAGCAGAGATCCTTAACTATTGAAGAATAGGCAAATATTATCTTAGTGTCTTACGAAAGGATACAGGGTTTCTCATTCCACAATTACAATTTTGGAGAAAATAAGAAACAGCTTTGAAAATGACTCATTTTCATCAAAAAGGATTAGAAGTTCTAAGCATTCTGATTAAGATGAATCGTTGCTGGTTTTAAATTCAACAAAAACTCAATGTACCTATCAATGGCCCCTTATAGTTTTCAGACCTATTAATAAAAAGTGTTTATGCCTGACACATCTTGGCTCCAGTGTTTGGACTTCCTGTGTTCCCCACGAGTGAAAGAGAATTATTTGACAACTGTTTGGTCTAACTGTTTTGTCGGCTCAACCCTGATAAAACATTTAAATTTGTTGGAGAAAAATATCCAGATGCTAAGCATTTTAAAGAAAGAGTAATATAACTTTTTTAGTTGCAGCCAATATGACCGGAACAATCAAGAAAAACTTATTGTGATTAGAAAATTAAAAAAGCCTCATTGCTTTAAAAATACAAAAAATATTCCTGTGCAATACCACAGAAACTAATAATCTGGGATGGCTTCTAAATTATTTGAAGACATTGTACAACAGTATTATTAGAAGGATATATGATCCATTAAAGATTGATGGAAGATGAAGAGAAACGCTGAAATCACAGCCATACTGAAAAATCACTAGAATCAGCCATACTGATATTCTTAATTTTATAAAAGTAGGTAAGCTGCGATGGGCCGGTCATAGTGAGAATGAAGGAAGAGAGGTTGTAGAAGAAGATGCTGGACATGGCAATCCTAGGAAGTAGGAGTGGACCAAGAAGTTTCCGTTGGAAAGATGAGGTAGCAAAAGATGCTGCTAAGCTGTGGGTCAAAAATTGGAGGAACCGTAAACGATGGAAGCACATAGTCCAAAGGTCACAAATACCTATACAGTTTTTAATGTTTGTAGGAAAATCTAAGAAAACATCCAATCCTCAAAATCATAGATAATGTAGAACTGGGAACTTCCCAATGGAAATTTGTTAAAAGATATATTACTGGTTTTAAATGCTTGGAATAGAGAGGACAACAAGAGAAATGCTAATTGAATTTCATCATAGTGGTTTTTATGCTAAAGAACTTACTTTTACTTTTTGATCTTTCTCATCTTAAATGAAATACGGACAAACAAAATTGATTTTTCTTAAATACCTGATGTAAAGTTAGAGATTTGATGATTAAGACAATTTATTTGGAAGGTGTTAGTGAGTGGTTATAACTTCAATCTCTTATAATAGCGAGTTTTGGTCAATCCCTTGGCGACGACTATATATATATTCTTAATAGCAGCTAGGAGTGAAACTTATTTGTCACTAAGTATAAATTCATATATATCGTATTAACAATACTCTGTTATTTAGGTATGTTGTTGACGACCAATATACTAGCTCAGGTGGAACAAAATTTCCTCTAAAATGGGTACCTCCAGAAGTCTTAAATTATACAACCTTTTCATCCAAATCCGACGTTTGGTCCTTTGGTGAGTTGCTTATACAGTATTACCTAGAAAACTATTTAGAGTATAGTGGTATTAATTGACCAAGTGGTTTTTTTTTAAATGGACTGCATCTATTTTATTTATTACTTAATAGTGGTTAGAAATGTATAGTTTATATTTACTGTAAAATTGTGTGTGTGTGTGTGTGTGTGTGTGTGTATATATATATATATATATATATATATATATATATATATATATATATATATATACATACATATACATATATATATACAAATATATATATACATATACATATATATACAAATATATATACATACATACGCATACATATATACACAAATAAATGGGGGCGAGGTTAGCTTAGGTTGGATTCAGCCTCCCTGACCGTCTCCAGGTCAACCCAGCCTTTAATTAATTTATTAATAGATACCTAGGGTCTCCTTGTGGTCCAGTGGCTAGCGCCTTAAATTCCTAAGCGGTAGATGATGGGTTCGATTCCCACCAGCGGCATGAATTTTCTCATCTCAAGGCTTGTTGGGGAAATTCCTCACTGCACCCTGGATGTCAGCGCTAATGGCCTTCATGTCGATGCACCGTAAAAAAAAAAAAAAAAAAAAAAAAAAAATAATGGATATCTTGGTGCTAATGACCCTAGAAGTCAAAGTAGCAAAGGGGTAAATCAGGTGGCCGGAGCATAGTACTGACCTCACTATCTCCGTAGTGTATCGTATGATCATGAATCCGATACCTCTATAGTATCTGCCCCTCAGGGCCCTCGTGGCCTGTTACGGGACTGATTTTATATATATATATATATATATATATATATATATATATATATATATACACACATACACACATATATGTATACCTGTATACGTTCATAGGGGGTGAGTTTGGCTCAGTGGTAGAGAACTGACTCATGTTCTGGAGGACCCGAATTCGAAACAATTATGACATTAGTCGAGGGATGGAGTTGAGGGTCACATACTGTCACTAGGCTCACCCAGTCATTAATGAGTACATGTAAAGAGGAAAATGAGGTGGTTAGAGCATAGTACTGGCCACTCTATCAACCACAGGTAAATACACAAAACCTCAAAGAGAAACAATTAACAGACCTCTGAAATAATGTTTTATTACTAATATTTAGCAGTTTCAGATAGATTGGTTTCCTTATGAGAAACTACTCGTCTTTTTCACTGTATGTTATACTTTATATTGAACTTTAAATTCTAAATTTATGTATCACAGAATTTGATGGAAAAAATGATTCCCAAAACAGGCCATGAGTGAGGCAGATACAGTACATGTATCTGATTCTTGACTTTTATGCACAGTAGTAAGATAGTGTGGTCAGTACTATGCCATGAAAGTGTTGTCCCCCCCCCCTTTCAGATTACTGTCCCACTAAAGCCTTGGAGGGCACAGAGAGAAGGACAAGGATCCCAATTTGGACCTCGAAGGACTACACTAGAAGATTAAGTCTTTATTGTACGTTAAACTCAGGTTATCCAGTTCCCGATTTGAGTGCTGTACTTCTTGAGCCTGGCCTGCCCCTAAATTTCATTAAAATTCTCTTCAAACATTTTGGTGATGATAGACTAGTCATAAAACATTTTTATGTATGCAGATAATTTATTAATTCTCTACTTTATTTGTTTTTATCATATTTGTAGGTGTCCTCATGTGGGAAGTGTTCACTTGTGGTAAAGTCCCTTATGGGAAATTGAAAAACCATGAAGTTGTTGAAAAAGTTCAACGAGGCATTTTATTAGAAAGGCCTAAAGCTGCTCCGTCAGAAGCTTACCATGTAAGTTTAAGTTTTTATTTTGTATATCTTCTTTTGAGATTTTCCAGTGTCTTATGGTTTTTGATAAACTTCATACAGGGCGTCCCGATTTTAAATGGCAAAACTTCAGGAGTGTGTAGGGGACCAAAAAACTATGACAAAAAGTCCTTTAGAGATTTGCTCGTTTTTGCTTCACTTTGCAGAAAATCGCAAAATAAGAAACGAAACAAGTTTTCATTTTTGTACTTAATTATTTAAATTTTTAATGGAAAAAAATTGTCATTGCGAATTGTTTCAAGAATCGAATTACCAAAATTCAATCTCTTGATGCTGATATTGTTTTCGTTTATGGTTTCTGCAACGGTAATACTTTAGAAGCGGTGTGAGAGTATGCGTGACGATTCAGAAATAGAAGACTGCTTAATCGACTAGTCTTTTTGTTAACTTTTAATAGACAACGAGAGACTGGGTCAAATATCGCGGGGATCTTCAAATATTGCAGAATTTATTACTTCAAATTTATGCAAAGATATTGAGTTTTATTAATTGGTTTCTTCGTATGGGGAACCTTGAAGCAGGAAGTTTATTCGGCGTCAATCAACTCAAGAGAGCAATTAAGAGACCAAATCATAGATGAAGTGCACCAAATATCATCAGAACATTATTTTGCTGAAATAAAAATACCCAATGGTCATTGTGAACTGTCATTGTCACTTTCCAAAATTTAAAGATACTTAAATGAGATTATTTATGTCATGTTCCGAAAATAGACTTACCATTTTTTAACACAAATGATAAATATTGTTTGAAACACAGACCCCATTAATACAAAAACATATAACATATCCAAAAATGGTGGTTTTGAGAATAGTAAAAATCTTAGAATATTCTTTATTTGAAGTGAACAATTAGTTTTTTATTTTTAAAATCTATAAATTTTTGGATAATTATCTCTTTTGTGAATATCATATACTGATTTTACTTTGCATAATATTCTAAAATCTTTTATTTTTTAGCTTATGAGGCAGTGTTGGACTCGTGCACCAGAGGAGCGCCCATCCTTTCGTTCTTTGAGAGAAAAATTAGTTCATATTGTTCAGAATGTTGCAGAATAACTTATTTCGCTATTATACAGAGAACCCTTTTGAACTCTGAAGCCCCATACATACGTAAATCATTATGATGTATTTACACATACTTGTAATTATTCATAATTTACCTTTTTTTAAGAATAAAGTTATTGTTCAACAATTTTAAAATATTGTAAATTTAATACACTTTATCACTGCCATTTTAATAAAATGTAGTGGTCTATTAACTTGCTGTTTTATTGTTTTATTCTTGTGTCCTTTCTTAGGGAGGAATTGGCATTGTTGATATATAAACGACTTGATTGCTAGGCTTATGGGATGACCATTTTACGAGCTTTCAGCCTTAGTAGCCAAAAATGTTTTTTAACCCTTTGAGGACCGATGGCTTCGAAAACATATTTTATTGGGCTCAAGTCTTGCTTTTTTATAGTTATATCGGCAAACATATTCAAAAATATATAAGTGAAAAACTTTTGAAATAATGTAATTTTAGTGGATTAATTACAATTTCGTTAAGTGTCGAACACGCCACGACAGCAGGCCCGCTTTAGGAATTGTGGGTGTGGGTACAGTATCATACCTTACCAGACCCAAAAAGCTAACCGGGAATAATGTAATTATTATTTTTTCATGTCGTTTAATTCAATTTTCTACTTTTATTTAATTTAACCTTTTAGGGACTATCTAATACGAGCGTATTGTGGGTCTGGCAGCCTGAGAGTCCAGGGCAGCTGACGTGCCCAGTGGCCTGAATGCTTGTATTCATGTTCCTGTTTCATTACACTTATAATTTTTTTTTTTTTAACGTTTCCTATCATCCAAAGTTTACACCTGAAGTACCCGGAGTAGTCCCCACTACTATCTAATATTTCCTTCATAATTAGAGTCCGATGAAGAATTAAAATCGCTATCAGGTTTACAAGCCGGTAATTCCAATAATTCTTCATCATTGTACGCTTTTCTAGACATATTGAAAACAATATATGACAGAGATAAAGAATGCCAGTAAACTACAAAACCAGAGAATAGACTGAAGACTAAAACTGCAAGGGACAGGTATAGTCATAAAGTCAGGTAGACAAAGGACAAGGGGTCGTAAAGAATCCGTACAAGTGTAAAAATGCATTTGAATGAACTCTAGTGGCAAGGAAAAGTACTAGAACATGTCCTATCAACCAGTAGATGGAGCTAGGGTCAGAACTAATAACAAGGCCACAGTCCTCTAACGCTGAAAAGAGCGAACTGATATATCACAGTCTACAGGCCACGAGGATCGGTGTGCTCCGAACTGATATTTCAGTCTACAGGCCAAGGGGATCGGCGCACTTGAACTGATTTATCAGTCTACAGTCCCGAATAGGTTAATGAAATAATTATTACTAATTATTTAATGAAACTATTTGGTAAAATAAATATTTATATCAAAATATAAATAATTTACACTGCTAATCATTACAAGTTTATTTGTTCTTAGTTTTGTGACTTTTTTTGACAATGTAATTTTCATCGTTATCTTTAGTTATTCATATATTTAAATCACTAAGTCATTGCCATTTTTCCCAACAAATAATCTTTGCATGCAAATTACGAGTAAATGATAAAAAACTATATAAAGCAAAGCAATATAAATAGCTAAAACGATTCAATATATTTATTTTCTAAGGCAAGGTATTTTTACCTAACAATTGACAGACCTGATTGTCTACTTTGTACATAAGATATTATTAAAATTAATTATAAAAAATAATTACAATTAATATTTAGTAAATAAAATTATATACAAATTTACATATAAAATATTCATGCATATTTAATAAGGATTACTGCAAATGTCCATGATATCTTGGGAAGCATTTATTGAGGCAAAATCCACTTTGATCCTCACAGACACTGCAGACAAAATTTGTTTCCTTCCTAATGCCTTTTGCCGACAATATTTGCACCGTTTCTTCAAAAGTCTATTATTCTCATTCCTTGGCACAGGGGATGGATAGTGGACTGGAATTTTTGGAAAATGTATGATGTGTACCCTTTGTAAATTTTTTCAAAATAATTATACCAATAAAATACCTAAAAGCGTAAACAAAATTCACCTAAACATAAAATAAAGAATTTTAATTTATTCGTTATTGATTATACAAACAAATTCGATAGTTATGAATAAGAAACAATTTAGCCTTTCACTGATATTTTTAAGAAAAATATTTGAAAAAATTCCCAATGAACTTGACAACTAGACCTGAAATAAAATGAAAATGTTTCATGTCTTTAGATATTCAAATTAATTCAACAAAACAATAGTAAAACAAAAAAAAAAGTGTTCCTCAACTTGCCGGAGGTTTGAAGAAATGGAGTAAAGAAAATAGTGTCACAATGAGGTCCCAAGCCAAATAGGAAGAGTATAGGACAAGGCCCGAGGTAGTGGGTATAAAAAGATAGCAAGCTATCTGCTGTGGAACATGCTAGGCCCACTGAACATATCTCTCTTGAACATGCCACAATGCCGGGTCCACAAAACAAATCTCTCTGTCGAACATATCATAACACCGAGCCCGAATGTATTAAGAAAACTATACAGCTGAATTTATGTCACACTACATGGGCTCATTATGAATAAAAAAATGTGATCTACAATATCCGCCACTTAACCCTTATGCTGCTACGGACTGATATCAGTCCGTTCGTTGCAGTGCCCCGGACTAATATATCAGTCCGGAGGGAGCAGTGCCCTGGGTGCTACGGACTGATATATTAGTCCGGCTTCTTTAGTGTTTGGCAGCTACGAGCTATTATATCATTCCTTCAACTATTGCTATTGTAAGCTGTTTATAGAAGCTGAAGTGTCCTTCAAAACCGATAGGGGGCATAGGATACCACTTTTGTCACTTTAGCATCTAACTACTTAGTTCTCTCCCTTTTTATACTACCGAAAACTGTTGTTTCTCTTTACCTATAATTTACTTTGCATATTTCTAGAGTATATTTTGTGCTATTAAAGTGAAGAATTGTGTGTGTAAATATTTCTAAGAAAATTTATTCTGAACAAGAATTGTTAGAACTTTTGATGGCTGTGAGCGAAAGTGAAGCTGAGTTTTCTTCGGATGACGATGAGGGTTCTGATAATGTATCCCAAAATGTTTCTGTTGAAGAAACACCTGAAACAAGTGGAATGCTAAGTACAAGAGAATTATCTTCCAACAAAACATCGAGTGGCGAAAGTACTCAGCACACGGGGCACTCCAGGCGCTAGGCTATCCCGTACCATCTAGGCCTACGAGTATTACGCAGCCTAAAGGTTAAGGTATACATTAGAATAGATAGGCTTATATAAATGTTTGCTTATAAATTCCTATGAAATGACTGAGTTTCATAAAAAAAAGTGGATCTGCCATGCTGGTGTTTTAATGATGTGTAGTCTCCTCTTCTAGCTTAGTGGTTGTATCCTTCCAGAGATACTTTTTCTACTTCTTCAGTAGCTTCCTCAGTGTAGGGCCTTTGCAGGTCCACTTACTTTTCCTGATTTCTTCATTTATTTGCTTCTTTTATCTGACCAACTTTTCTCACAAATCTGCCTTGGACAGATATATTTATGACTTTTATGAATAGTTGGACGACTATTTATAATGACTTTTATAAATAGTTGAACAACTATTTATAGCCTACAGTTTTCTAAACGATATAATAGGAAGGATTTAACAATTGTTTTGAACTAACTCATTTCGTTCAAAGCATTATAGTTTTGTTCCATCAGACGGTGTACTTTTGTATGAATCTACCACTTGCTTTCTGAAAAAGGTTAACAATAAACCATTAACCACATATTTTCAGCATATTTAATTTCTCGTTGCTGGTGTTTTATTGGTTTTATGTCTGCCTGTACATCCCCCCCCCAAAAAAAATCTTATAATATTTGTTCAATCTTTACATCTTATGATTCATTATCTACAATTTATACTTGAAATAACCACAAAGATATTTTCTTCAAAAACATCTTTGATGTCATGTAATAGCAATAACTGTTTCTGTTTAAATTTAGATGTGGATTGCACCTCGTGCTGTTTGAAGGTGGAATTCCAAAACTTCCCTTAAAGGATTAGTTTAGATAAGGCATGGAAGTAGTGGAGGAGTAACAGCTGGGTTCTGGGGAGGTAACAATGCTGTCATATTCTGGGGAGGCAACAATGATGAAGGAGGTAGTACAAAAATGCACTAGTGAGGATTCTAGCTGAGTCCTCATGGATTTCTGAGGCAGCAGAGCTACAGGCTATGAGTGAAAGTTAGCCAGAGAATCCCAGGCAGGACTGGCCAATTGCCTGTCCAAAAGTACACAATCTTTTTGGATTTGAATGGTTTCTAGACATTTTTATTTTATGTAGTGCAAATATAAACTTTTATTATTCTATACTCCATTGAATTTTGTAAGTACAATTAAAGCCTGAAGGCTTCTTCACATAGGTAGAAAGGTTGGCTTCGTTCATTCCACATTAATTGTTCTTATTGACACAAAATTATGCTAGTAACAAGTATATATATATATATATATATATATATATATATATATATATATATAATAAAATTATAATTAATTATGTAAAAAATTAATACATAATAATTTAAGTACTCTCCATATTAATATTAATATTTAATGTTTTAAAGCAACAGTATGCAGGTGCAGCATCTTCAGGCTGTGAATCTGTTGTCAAAGGAGTGCCTATCATGTGCTAAGTGTGTTCATTTTAGAACCCAAGTATTTTATTAAAATTTAAAAAAATAACCCTCAGAATGCTATGAATGAATATTTTGTACCCCATAAACTAGCTCTGAATGCTACGAATGAATATTTTTGAGCAGCCAAGCACCCATAGTGCTACGCTCGAATATACTTGTTTTCTCATTCTTTCTATGATCCCTGTTGCCAGAAGGCCCAGAGATCTCTAGCATCTCTCTGTTGAACTATCCTCAACAGTTAGATTGCAGAGATATGTCCTTTTGCATGTTATCCAGCATAAAGTGTATTTAAGCTAACTTTTGCTCGAGTGGAGTCTCCTTGTCCACCGTAAGGATCCATTATGCACTTACTGGGACTGAACACAAGCCTGCTATCTGTAGGGGTTGAAGTATTTCTTCTACTGTTTGCATATACTTTTGGCAAAATCTGCCAATTTTTTTTCCACCCTTAGACTAAATTAGAGGTAAGAAATATGATTCTAAGAAATAGTTCTCAGTACCAATTCCGGTTTGTCACAGTGCACATATATAAACATGGTAATTTCCCTGTATAAATATGGTAATATCCTCATCTATATTCCCTTTTTGTTCTATATTTCCTTGTTCTATCCTCAAATATGACTGAAGATTTATTTTGATATTGTTTATGGTCATAGGGGCGAGGTTAGCTCAGTGGTAGAGCACTGGACTAATAAGTTGGAGGACCTGAGTTCAAATCCCGAGCAAGCACTAAAGATTTTTTCTTCTAGTGTCTTCATTCCTGGGTTGAATTCAGCCTCCCTGACCGTCCCTAGGCCAACCCAGCCTTTAATAAATTTATCAATGGGTACCTTGGGTGCTAATGACTCTAGCAGTCGAAGCAGCCAAGGGGAAAAACAGGCGGCTTGAGCATAGTACTGACCACACTATCTCACTAGTGTGCCGTATGGTCGTGAATCAGATACCTCTATAGTATCTGCCCCTCAGGGCCCTCGTGGCCTGTTATGGGACTGATTTTTTTTTTTTTATGGAGGTTCTATTCTGTGTTTTCAAACATATCATACAATGAGAAAGTATGGACTGAAATAACTCAATGAAAATATAAATGTATTTTATTATTATTATTTCATTTTTAAAATACACTATTTATTATACATGAATTTGTTTTCATTGCCTCTGGTTCCTCTTCAAAATAAAATCATAAGATAATGTTTAAACTTTTTTTTTTCATCAAAAATTATTTATTGAACAAAACAAGTTTTACAAATAATAATATAATAATTAGGGGCGAGGTTAGCTCAGTGGTAGAGCACTGGACTAATAAGCTGGAGGCCTGAGTTCAAATCCCGAGCAAGCACTAAAGATTTTTTCTTCTAGTGTCTTCGTTCATTGGTTGAATTCGGCCTCCCTGACCGTCCCTAGGCCAACCCAGCCTTTAATTAATTTAATAATGGGTGCCTTGGGTGCTAATGACTCTAGGCAGTCGAAGCAGCCAAGGGGAAAATCAGGCGGCCGGAGCATAGTACTGACCACACTATCTCCCTAGTGTGCAGTATGGTCATGAATCAGATACCTCTATAGTATCTGCCCCTCAGGGCCCACATGGCCTGTTACAGGACTGATTTTTTTTTTAATATAATAATTATTTTGTAATAAAAAAAGGACAGGTTGAAATAAATAAGTAAAATTAATACAAGAGAAAGTGATTTCACAGAGGTAAGGGTAACTTGAGATAAATTTAAAAGTAAAATACTTTTGTAACTATTACAATGCTATTTCAGAAACTGTTTATGTTCCTTTAATTTTCTTCTTATCTATCATGATAAAATTAAACAGAAACTGCCCTTATAACAATTGATAAGGACATTCTGCAGAACACAGATTTAGAGAAATTAGCGTCATAAATTTCAGCACATGGCATAATTATTTATGTTCCATAGCTACATAAAAAGGGACAACACCCGTGCCAATAGCTCAGTCAGGGTATAGTTCAAAGCAAAAGATGTCCCAGAGGAAGGAGAATAGGCTTCATATTGGCTAGCACTGGGGTAGCATACGCCGGCACAGTTAGTAGCCACCAGCTATCACCTCCTCTCCACCTGTCTAGCAATCATTGGGTTAACATGGTAAGATTTAACCAAATATAGTAGCTGCAAAAGTTAATTTCTCTGAAACTTCAAATAAGCAAGCGGGCAATTACTGTACTTCTGTTCTGTTTAATTGAACTACATAAAAATAATTAGCTCCAAACTTAATGAATTTATAGCTTTCGCTAAAAATAAAAAATAAATAAAAAAAAAAAAACAGGCAACTATGCATGGTAAAACTTTTGATAACATACTTTCCTGAATTTGTGTACTCTCCTGAATAGAAGACTTTTCAAAACCTTTTTTTTCTTCTGAATTTTCAACACATGTAACCATTTCTATACTTGTATGTGTGTTTGTATGTATGTATGTGTATATATATATATATATATATATATATATATATTTAATGTAATGATAATTTTTTTAAAATAATGATTGCGCCACGTTGGGTCGCCATTAAATGTAATGATTAATTTTTTTACAATAAGAACTAAAGAAATTTTAATTATATTAATTTAAATTAATCTCAGGGATCAAGGTTCCGAGTGAATGACTGGTATTACATTTATCTCCAGACAATTCTGAGATACAAACAATATTAAATTACATGCAAACAATAATAAAATAATTGAAAACTACAACAGAAACAATTCTTACCTCTAAATCAATCCGCTTCCAACGACATCTCAATATATTCGGTATTCCTTGGAGGAGAGCTCTGACTTCGGCCAACGCTGAGACTAGACTTCATCTTCACCCTCCGAACGATGAGACCAGACTGACGCCATTCGAGAGAGAAACTTTGGCTTCCCTCTTTCCAACTTCCGCAGTTTGCCGGATTATATATATAAAGATAACAATTGTTTTTTGCCATACAAAATAATTAATTTATTGTTATCTGAATGTACATTTAATATGGATATATTGTACATCAGTATTGTCCAAAAATATTATTAATTTTGATCGTATATAATACAATGTTATTTGTACATATGGTTTGTGATTTGCGCGGGCTTTTCAAAATATCGATGGTTATTTGAATTTAAAAATATTTTCAAGAATGTAATATATCATTACATTTGCACTCCTGTCTAAAAAAAAAAATAATAAAAAAAAATGATTTTAGTCCGGTATAAAAAATAAATTTAAAATTGAATTTTTTAATTTGGAGTTTCGGAATAGAGTTCAGAATAATAGCAAGTGTATTATATTATTTTTAAATTTTGACAGCTTACTTCGTCTCATAATTTTTTAATTATTTTGATTATATGAATATAGTATTTTATTAATATACTTATTTTAAATTATTTTTATAATTATCAAATTCATTTTAGGCTAAACTAATAATCTTTATTGAAATAAGTTTATTTTAATATACAAAAAACATTATTATTAAATTTATTAATTTTACATAATATCAAAATTTTCTTATCCTAACTAATGTGCTTTCAACATTTATATTAATTTTTAATTACTATTATTATCAATTAAATCTTATATTAATATAAATCTTATTTTCTTAAAAAAAATGCTAAACTAATAAATTTTATAAAAACACACTAAACTAATAGATATTAATTTTAAATTTTTTCATGAGTTTATTCCTGGTCGTTAATATTTTTTTTTTTTTTTTGCAGCAGTCCAATTTATTTCTATAAAAGTGTTTTATCCTTTTCCTTGGAGGCCGATTTAATTTTGCAATTTTTTCAATCCCATTTTGATATTGATACTCAAAAAGTATTTTTACTTTATTACCAAATTTGGTGTCCATATTTTTTAGATGATTATTTTTGTTAACATTTTTATTCATTATATTATTTTGATTATTACCATTATTATTATTATAACTCATTATTTTTAAACTAATTATATGATCATCAACTAATTTTTTAATATTATTTTGTTCCAAATTCTCATCCATAACGTCTGTACTTATTTTATTTTTTAAATTATCATTAGTTATATTATTTTTAATTATTTGATTTATTTTTTCATTATTATTATTCAAATTACTCAATAATATTTCTTTAATTTTATCATCTTCATTCACTAAACAAACATACTCACTTTCATCTTTAGTTTCAACAAATATTTTATTTTCTTCACATTTTTGATCAATAATACTACAATCATAATTTAAATTATCTTTTCTTAATTCACTTAAATCGTCATTATTGATTTGTGTATCGTCATTTTCGGTATTTTTAATTAAATTTCCATTATTATTTTCATTAATCTCAATAATTTCTTTACAACTTTTATTATTTTTATTAAAAAGGTTATTATTCGATTTTTCCAATTCTATCTTCTCTTTATTTTGACTTTCACCCATATTATTTAAATACGCACATAAATCGTCCAATTTTTTATTTTGTTCTATTCTCTTTGCATCTATTTTATTTTCCAATATTTTATTATTTTTATTTAGCTCAACCATATTTTGATTTAGTTCTTTATTTTGTTCCAATAATAACCTCATCATTTCTTCTAAGCCTTGAGGATGCATCTCATTATCCCTTTCGGAAGCATGATTCCCGCTATTGGATCGAATTTCTGTTCCTAAGGAACCCGCCGTCGATTCTCTGAATGCTATTGCATCATCCTCCCGCAATTCGTTTTCACATGCTTCGACTGTAATATTTATTTCTCCTGGCGTAAAAAATACGTATTCCGGTGATTCCACACTACCTTCCTCACCGTTATTTTGAAATTGTTCAATATTTACGTCAGACATTTTTATTTAAAAAAAAAAAAAATTACTTTTAAGTTTTATTTTCAATATTTATTTACCGCTTTTAATTTTAATTCACTCGGCCGTCTACGTTGGGCGCCATTTAATGTAATGATAATTTTTTTAAAATAATGATTGCGCCACGTTGGGTCGCCATTAAATGTAATGATTAATTTTTTTACAATAAGAACTAAAGAAATTTTAATTATATTAATTTAAATTAATCTCAGGGATCAAGGTTCCGAGTGAATGACTGGTATTACATTTATCTCCAGACAATTCTGAGATACAAACAATATTAAATTACATGCAAACAATAATAAAATAATTGAAAACTACAACAGAAACAATTCTTACCTCTAAATCAATCCGCTTCCAACGACATCTCAATATATTCGGTATTCCTTGGAGGAGAGCTCTGACTTCGGCCAACGCTGAGACTAGACTTCATCTTCACCCTCCGAACGATGAGACCAGACTGACGCCATTCGAGAGAGAAACTTTGGCTTCCCTCTTTCCAACTTCCGCAGTTTGCCGGATTATATATATAAAGATAACAATTGTTTTTTGCCATACAAAATAATTAATTTATTGTTATCTGAATGTACATTTAATATGGATATATTGTACATCAGTATTGTCCAAAAATATTATTAATTTTGATCGTATATAATACAATGTTATTTGTACATATGGTTTGTGATTTGCGCGGGCTTTTCAAAATATCGATGGTTATTTGAATTTAAAAATATTTTCAAGAATGTAATATATCATTACAATATATATATATATATATATATATATATATATATACTGTGTAACCTCCTTTAACGGACCCCTCTATGAACGGACAGAATATCCATGGCCCCAGTGAAAACCCCTTTAAATCAATGCATTAGCACCTCTCAATAGCGGACCCTCTACTTTCGGACAACAGACACCTAAAATCAGACCCATATAGCTTATTTCAACTCCCAATAGCGGACAGCAGGGTAAAATATTTAATTGGATTCTCAGAATCTCAAGAAAAAGAACACCCTGGCGGGCATTGCTAGTGAAATTCATAGGAAATATCAAGAGTAAACAGTACCCTACTGTTCCAGGAACAACATCTTGTTTTGTTATACCATTTTTCATCAGATTTTATTCAGTTTGTATCTAGTCATGAACTCCGAAAAGAACGCGTATAACTCTAAAAAATAAATAAATAAAGTTTTAAAACAGTATGACAGTTTAAAGCTTTGTGTTAAGAGACCTGGGCGCGAAGTTGGACGTCGGCAAAACGCAGATGTCAGAGTAGTTTTTATAACAATATGTGGTAAAAGTGCATCGGTTAATGTTGATTTAGTTCACGATTGGAAAAACAAATAGGTTTACATTTGCCATGACTATGAGGCTAAAAATATATTTAATTTAATTAATATATGTATATATATATGTATATATATATATATATATATATATATATATATATATATATATATATATATATATATATATATATTATATACAGTGAAACCTCTTTATAGCGGACACCATTGGGTCCTTAAAAAATATCCATTATTGGGAGGTTAATGAAATTCACCTTTAAAAAGCAGTGCACAACAGTTTCTTATTTCTTTTACAGCTGTCATTATCCAGAATACAGCGTCGTAATGGCTTCCCGAAAAAATTGTTTTCTGTAATGTGTTTTGAAATTATTAATAATGCCGAGATCGAGGGGCTGGCAGCAAAATGTCACATTCGGTGGATAAAACTGAATTTTAACATTTCTTAAATGCAGCTCTGGATGGCATGTCGCGTTGTATATATATATATATATATATTGTGACATGGAGAGGAGCAACACTGCTGGAGAGAGAAGCCTTCTCACAAATCAATCATATATATATATTGTAATGATCTAAAAGGGGGTGCTCTAGAAAGGGTCAGTTTCTGGCATAGCAAAGAGAGTAGCATTCCTATTCAAAATAAAGGCTAACTTATATTTCATAAGCCCATCACAAATATTATCATTTGTCAATCAATAAAATAAATAAAAGAGTAATAAAAGATATAGCAATTGGCAGTGCTTAGTTTGGCACTATTTATTTTTTTTATTAAAAAAAGGCAGTGTTAAGTAAAAGAAGAGTCCAAATGTATCGGCTAGGAGCGATAAGGTATACAAGTTCCCAGGAAGATAACAAAAGAGGTGTTTCCAAGAATGAACATGAACATCCAGGGGGCGATTGCTGAAGACAGACACCCTTGGTGTGGTGGGAGTAACGCCTCTATAAAAAGGGCCTTCCCCCACCACTCGTTCTCATTTCAACGCCAGCCAAGGGCCAGAGCACACCCATTCCACCACCAGAGCCAGCTGGCCAGCCAACACCAAGCACTTCACCTGGACATGATGGCCAGACACAACTCCAAGATCTAGCAGCCGACCATCAATCTCCTCAACACAACTACAAGCAGCCTGCCTCTTCACTTCCAGAACATCATCCGTAAATAAGCTGAGTATAACTTACTCACTGCCAATCTTTAAATAAATTCTAAAAGCTATCTAAAATTTCATAATGGCCAATATTTATATTTTAATATATAAGATAATATTTTAAATATGTTCTAACATTTCTTAATAACCCAACATTGGTACAAATATGTGAGTCAAGCAATTTTTCTTTTTTATATCACAGCCATGCCAAATCTTAAATTATATCTTTATTCAATATAAGTCAATTATTTCCAACTCTATTTTATTTATAATGAACCTTTCTCCTGGTATATAATATGGTCTCAACACATAAAAGGACAGATGGTAAGAAATGATTCTAATAATATATTTCTCATGCTTTTTATTTCAGGAAATTTATTAAATTAATTAATTATTCAAATGGTTTTATTCATAAATCCGTATGTGGTGCGTTTGGTAAATTTAAATGAACCCTGAGATATAATGAAAATATACTAAAACATATCAAATCAACTTTTTCCTATAATAACTTTTTTATTCTTTTCTTCTCCTAATATAATTTAAAATTATTTTCTCTCCCCCCCCCCCTTAAACACCGCAATATATATATATATATATATATATATATATATATATATATATATATATATATATATATACATATATATATGTGTGTGTGTGTACTAATATGTATTTGTCTGGGTATGATAAATGTTTCATTGGGAAATAATTCATAATAATATTAAAATATATATTTTAGTGATAACAATTAATAATAAAATGTATTAACACAAGTGGTAGATAATATCTTGGAGTTGATAATCATTTTTTTTCATCTAACTTAAAAACTGCTGATGCCTGTAATTGCTCTTCCAAGAATTAGAGCGTGAATATCATGAGTACCTGGAACAGTAAGATCTTAAATAAAACAAGATAAAATAATGGCAAATCAAATTTTTGTTTAAATTAAAACAAAATTAATTCTTATATAATATTTTATTTTATTATTATTATTTTTTTACAGTGTACAAAATTAATTCTTATATAATATTTTATTTATTTTTGTTTTTATGGTGTATCGCTTTCTGGGCTATTAGCGCCGTGCTACATATAGGTTGCCACCCTTTAATAATGCAAACAGCACGTGGTTTACCCTGGTGGTTGTCCATCCAAGTACTGGCCATTCCTGGCATTTCTTAACTTGATTGGTCTTCTTAACGGAATTGGTGAATTCAACGTGGCTTTGACCATTGGCTACAATATTTCATTTAACTTTAAATTGAATAATGCACAGCAATAAGGATGCAGCTCCATTTTAGGCAGTTTTGAGTTTGAAATTGTTTGTTGGAAATTTAGGGTAAAACGACTGATAAATAAAACTAATACCATGTTTATTTTGTTGATCTTATAAGAAATAAATGAAAATTATTCTTGATAAAATTTGTATTTAATGATTATATAATCTCATCATAGTTAGCTCTCATCCTTGCGATCAGGTGTCTGGTAACCTTCAATGCTCTACAGAATCCCTTCATTATGTCCAAACCAGAGAAATATTGCAAGCAGCACTAGAATATACTAAAAGAGAACAACAGATATTCTGTCTGGTAGATTCCTGGATACATGGTAACACTCGGGAACGAGGAGGCAATTACGTCGGCAAAGAAAATGGTGGTCAATATGGACAAACCAAAAAGCCAGGAACTATGGGAATACATTCACTTCAAAACACAACATATTTTATAAGGATTTATCCTCTCGATACATTGAGAAACAACAGGAATATGCCATAGGCAAAGGTTAGAGACACCTCATATCTCACTGCTCTGTAAATGGTGGGCACTATAAGAAGAATCCTCTGTACTTGTCCTTTGTCAATGTGACCACTTCAACCCCATCAGATTCTCTCTGCTACATAGGGTTCAAATTGACACATGCTCCACTTGACCCATAAATTTCCTTCATAAGGAGGTTGAACCCATTCAAGGCTTCAACGCGCTGAATAATATGGCTACATGGCTACAGTAATATCCTAGGAGATTAAGCCTGACAACGCAATGCAGAAATATTCTCTCTTTTAGAAATGTTTTTTTGTATTTGCTTAAAACTATCCCTTACTGAATTCACAATTTTTTGAGAAATTTGGTTTCTGTTTATATATTGAAAAATAAAAAAAATTACCTTCATAAGTATTTACAGCTTCCAAGTTCATAACATGCCGTATTATATGATATTCATCAGCTATACCATTAGCACCTAACATATCACGAGCAGCTCTGGCAATTTCTAACGCTTTTCCACAAGAATTACGTTTTAACAATGAAACCATTTCAGTAGTCATTCTAGATAAAAATAAAGTACATAATTAATTCAAGAGAAATTTAATAATATAATAAATGCATACATTATCAGGCTCATAAAGAAAATGACAATACCATTTAATGATGAGTGTTGATATCACTCTCATATACTAACTTAAATTACATTTTAATAAAAAAATTGTAATGTAATATCACAAAAATGGTGATGGTGGGAGTCAAGAGGCTGTTCATTTGTAAGGCCCCTATAGTAGTGCTTAGGTGCTGTGCCCATTATGGTAGTGCATGAGAGACTCTGCTAATAAGACAGTGTCCCAGCCTCAGAAAGCAGAGCCTAAGTGGGGTTGTCCCCTCACTGGAAGCGTATATGAGCAGCGCTGCGTTACAATACCTGAATTCATGGCATCTACTAAGGAAGTTTTGTTGAAACAACTAATAACTCTTTCCTTTGTTTTATTTCCCAAGTGTTTTCAATTTCTTTGTCTTTCCAGTCAGTTCATGCTCAACAATATTGTTTATTTACCCTCATACTTTTCTTTTTTTTCGGTACACTGTGCACAGATAGTGGAACATCACAACATTTGTCGTAACTTTCTCTCTGGGATATATATGACGGACAATAAATACAATTCAATGGATATTGCCTCCAAAATTTAACAATATATGGCTAGTATCATTTGATAAGAAGCAAGATATTTGTTAGGGTCGGCCTCAAGTTCATGGCCAAGGTAGTGAAACTTCCCGAAAGATACCATTTTTCAACATTTATCCGCAACCAAAAAGTTTTTTTTTTTTTTTTCAACAATGCAATATTAATAAAAAAATATAATTAGGCAGATAGGAAAATATAATAATAATGGAAGATATGGCTACAGTATTTGCGTAAAACATAAGTAATTATTTCTAAATATACCAACAATTGTTTTGTTCAAATCTCCTAACCCAATTTTGATTTTTCTGGACTAACAAAGATGGATTTCCAAACACAAACAAAAAAATGAAAGAGACATCCAAATTTGCTTTTGTAAACGAACAAGGACAAAAAATGTCTCCAGAAGAAGCCATTGCTTGTTTACATTCCTAAGGTTGTATTATCTGTATTTCTAAGGTTGTATTATTTTTAACAACGTCTCTTAGGAAGTAGTAACTGATTGTCCATAAAGATGATACTGACAAAAAGCAGCCCACTGCAATCTTGACAATGTTTTTAGAACATTTAAAGATGACTCATAATATAGTTGGTGTGATGTCTCCACCTCAATTGTGCTTCCATTATTAGGCCAAGAAATTTTTGACCATCCTTGAAGGATACCTCACAATCTCTGAATGTAAGATTTGGGCGGGTGTGTGGTCTCTGAAGCCTACAGAAATGAATTGCCATTGTCTTTTCAGAAGACAATGTGAAACCTCGTTTGATTGCAATGTCATTCATTTTATTGATTGATTGTTGCAACTGGACTTGACAATCTTCAGCTGCATGTGTCTCAAATAGAATGAGATCATCAGCATAGAGAGATCGACCAATCTCAGACACAAATTATTGACAAAAAAGGCAAACAAGTTGTCAAACACTTCAATATGATCAAAAAGGCTTGATTACGAAAAGATCATCCACACTTAAAACAGAAACACAGACTCACCCTCAGACCATGCAGAACCAAGACAGTGCAACACGAATTATGACATACATATCAAAGCACTACAAACAAAACTAAAGATTATTCATAACTGCACTAGAATTACTCATTTGAAAAGAACCAAACAAAGACCAAAAAAAAAAACAAAAACAGGGTGAGCCACATAGAGAAAGTCACTTACAAGGGAACATCCCCAAGTGTCCGGAGCCGGTTTTGATGAAAATATGTATATTTATTAAACACTTGAAAATAATCGATACTTATTTTTTTTCAAATTGACCCAATCAACGTTTAAGGGGTGAAAGCACCCTTCCAAAGTACACTTCAAATATTCTAACCAGGGGAGTATACAGTGGTGGGGTCACCGATTTAGTCCATTTTTTTCTGGTGATTATCGAAACATAGTCGACACCAGTTTCCTGACAATCAATGAACTTGATTATGATTAAACTTTAGTAAAAAACAAATATTTATACGAACTCGCCAAACATCTTAAGAAGACGAATTTGAACCTTTTTAAATAAACCATTTTACAATTTTTAATAATTTTTTAAAGCTATTGACCTAACTTATTGGATTACTTGAAATGCTTAAAAGAGAAATAATACAAGAAAGTTCAAAACCAAACTAATATATACTTAGTCTACTATTCATAAAACATAAAGGCTAAATACCTTACAAAATATGGTAGCAGGATGTTAAAATGTCGTATTTGAAAATAAAATTTTAAATGTTACAGCTAAAATGAAGTATATTATTCGCAAAACAAAGTACTACATAAAAACTCAGACCTATAAAAAATATATATAAAAATGCATAATAAAAGTACCTACTAATAAATTTATAATACATATAACTTACAGATTGCTATCTTTTAATCTGGAAACTTGAAGACAACCTAATAATGAAAGTGATATTTCTGTAAGCATGTCTGCTAATTTCTTCTGAACTAACTGATTGGCTCCTAATGGCCTCTTAAACTGCTCCCTATCAAGAACATATCTTCTAGCAGTATCAAAACAAAATTCGGCAGCACCAATCACACCCCATGCTATGCCTAATCGAGCAGAAGCCAAACAACTCATGGGAGCCTAAGAAAAACAAAATTGAATGGTTAGTAAATAGACAATCATAATCCAGGTAAGATTTAACCCAAATAATCTTTATTTAAAGCAATGTATCTGGTTTTTGAAGGTCAATAAAGGTATTTACAATTAACATTCTGTTTTTATATTTTTATCATACCATTCACCAAACATTTTAAACCCACCACTGTTCATTCTCTATCCGGCTCAAAAATGAACCAATTTTAATGAAATTTGGCACTAAAATACTTTGGCTGATTTCAAAGTTCGAGATCCTTAACCATCAGAATCCACCTACCAGAACACAGTTTTTTGGGCAAAATTCGTGCGAAAAAATCATAAAGCTTACGTTTTTATGTTCATTTGAGTGCTTCGACTGCTACGGTCATTAGCACCTGGTGCAAGTAAAAATGGCAAGTCATGTATTGTTAAGAATTTCATACTTCAAATTGTTGAACCATTTGTATAGTATGTATATCGTCAGCATCCTCTGCCAATTTACATCGTTATCTATTATAATGTTCTATGTTAGGATGAGCTTGATATTACTAGTGTTAATCATATTTTAAAACTGTTCTTGGCAGGTGAAATGTTTCCTGTAAATATTAAATATATGCCAGAATGTTCTTTTCGGAATACTGCCCCAGTAATTTTTATTTAAAATTATAACCCACTAATACATGATTGATTTTTTAATAGAGTGAATGTAATTCACTGAGATATTCAATTACAGGTCCCTTCACCGTGTATAGAAGACTTCAAAGTTATTATCAGTACAGAAACTATTTCTTCTGAAATTTAAAATGCCATATTATTGTTAAAGGAGACTGTATAGATGTGGTAAGAGATTTACAAATATGGCACCGTCATACAATTGAGTCATTGAGAATGGACAGATTTTTCTTTGTGTATCGTCATTGGATTCAATAAGATTTATGATTCTTTTGTTCATATATTTCAACCTCTGACTCCCCCTAGCCATAATGATAATACATTTAGTAATTGCACAGAACTGAGTACATTATTGTCAAGAAGGCGCTGATGGCCCAGATGTTGGTGCGCCGTCAAAAAAAAAAAAAAAAAAAACAAAAAAAAAATATTGTAAAGATATACACATGTTAAATTACACTTACAAGGAAACATCCCCAGGTGTCTGGAGCCGATTTATTTGAAACTTTGTGTATTTATTAAACATGTAAAATAATGTATGCATATTTTTTTATATCGGCCCAATCGCACGTTGAAGGGGTGAAAGCACCCTTTCAAAGTACACTTTAATATTCTAACACGGGGAGTATACAGTGGTGGGGTCAAAGATTTGGTCCATTTTTTTTTTCTGGTGATTCTACATCGAAAAATAGTCGATACATGTCCGAGTGTTCTGTCCAATACGCCTTAGGAGTTGAGAAATAAAATAAAATAGGTTGAAAATCCTTTATTTTATATATCGAGTTTATAAAATGATATCGACATGATTCTTTCACCAATTCATTTGTTTTATAGAGTGGGAGGCAAGGTTAGCTCAGTGGTAGAGCACTCACCTAATGAACTGGAGGACTCAGGTACAAAACCCGAGCGTGCACTAAAGATTTTTTCTTCTAGTGTCATCATTCGAGGATTGGATTTGGGGTCCCAGATCGTCCCTAGGCTCACCCAGCCTTTAATTAATTAATTAATTAATGGGTGCCTGCAAAGGGAAAAATCAGGCGGCCGGAGCATAGTACTGACCACACTATCTCCCTAGTGTGCCATATGGTCATGAATCAGATACCTCTACAGTATCTGCCCCTCAGGACCCTTGTGGCCTGTTACGGGACTGATTTTTTTTTTTTTTTTTATAGAGTAGATTAAAGGAAAAATTATTTTTTATTTTCGATGATATTTACCTCATTGGGGTTTCTTGGGGTGCTCATTTTAAATCTGCTATTATTTTTGGTGTAAAAAAATGTATAATGCTAGTTTACTTCAGACGTAAGCATATTTTTGAATTTATTTGACAAAATATAAATCATTGTTCAACGATTGTATTTTTCCTTTAATCTACTCTATAAAACAAATGAATTGGTGAAATAATCATGTTGATATCATTTTATAAACTCGATATATAAAATAAAGCATTTCCAACCTATTTTATTTTATTTCTCAGCTCCTAAGGCGTATTGGCAGGAACGCTCGGACACGCGTCAACTATTTTTCGGTGTAGAATCACCAGAAAAAAAATGGACCAAATCGGTGAGCCCAACACTGTATACTCCCCTTTTTAGAATATTTGAAGTGTACTTTGGAAGGTGCTTTTACCCCTTCAACGTGTGATTGGGCTGATATAAAAAAATACGTATGGATTATTTTCACGTGTTTAATAAATATACAGTTTCATCATAATCGGCTCCGGACACTTGGGGATGTTCCCTTGTGAGTTACATTTGCTTTGGACAATTTATGATTTTTCACGTCAAAATTACTTGCACTGATCCCACTGCCTCAATGTAGAAGGAAGGAGTATTTTTGATTACATTAATGCATTAATCTAAAAATTTTCCCAATACAACATTGTAGTAAATTTGGTATTAATTGGAAGAATATCCTTCTGTACCTATTGAGTATGTATGGAGATATACCATGATTATGATGATTCCAATTATAAGTTTGATCTCATTAATGTCAGTACAAATTTTGTTGTCCCCAAGAGAAGGATATTATATCATAAAGGGTCTCCCCGTGGTCTAGTGGCTAACGCCTTAGATTCTCATGCGGGAGATGGTGGGTTCGAGTCCCATGGCTCGTTTGTTATAATTTCAGATTTTCTCGAATACACAATCTTTATACTCAATGAACAACTTTGAATTTCATCAGAGCAATGTACCAGATTGGTTGGAATCAAATTATGCTTTTTTTGCTTTGAATCCAATTGTTTGAAAACTTTATCAAAAATATGACATTTCAAAGTAATTGCAATAAGAAAAATGTTGAAAACAAATGTCTAGAAATTAACAATTAAGAATATTTAGATTAGGCATAAGAATACATTTGTATGATGGTTTATTATTAAAGCGAAATAATCATATGAAAACCATCTGAAATATCATAAAGAGTTTCAATATTTGACAAAACCTACAGCCATTCCAAGAGCTGATGGAAGAACATTAGCTTCAGGTACACAAACATTTTCCATATGAATACTTCCAGTTGCTGAAGCTCGGAGGGAAAATTTTCCTTTAATTTTGGAAGTCTCCAATCCCTTCATACCTCTTTCTAAAATGAAACCCCTGACACGCTTATCATCAAGGCTCCTTACCCAAACCACAAAGACATCAGCAATAGGAGCATTTGTAATCCTGTAACAAATTAAACCTGAAATATTTAAAAAAATACATAAAGGTGGTAGTCTGATGGTTCAAGGTCTGATTGTGTGTGTGACCTAGTGTTGTCATATAGAAAACTTACACCTCGTCTGATGACCAATTCAGGGGGGCTTCTGCGTGATATTTTTTCTCAACTAGTCAAGTTGCTTCATGGGCGTATATAGGAAATAATTTTGGGAGGGCCTGGGAAAATTGGGGGGGGGCTGAGACCATTTCTGGGGTATGGAATAATAACAATTTAGAACTTGGAATAGTTTTAGGCAACTAAAACGCTATTACACGTAAAATAAAATATTTTTTATGAACTAAGTGATCTTATTTAACTTATTTTTAAGGGTTTTAGTAGGCAACACCTATAAAATCCCACCAGATACACAGCATAACCTTTTTTGGATGAAGTCCATTTTTCAGGATAGGCCTTGGGAGACTATCTATTTTTCGAAGGTAGGGATTGCTAGGGTTCGGTCGTTATTTCTTAATGAAACTACATTTTACATTTGAAAATGGTTTTATTGTTGCCAACGTTTCGGCTTGAAATTCAAGCCTATATATATATATATATATATATATATATATATATATATATATATATATATATATATTAAATCTGTCCTGCTTGTTTTTACAGCCCTGATGAAGGCTTGAATTTCAAGCCGAAACGTTGGCAACAATCAAAACATTTTCACAAGTAAAATGTACTTTTATTAAGAAATATTGACCGACCCCTGACAATCCCTAACTTCCCATCATCAACGGTCAACTATCTCCTCTCAATGAACTATCTATTTTTCATCCCCAGTAATCATGGTTTTCAAAAATGGGTGGTTTATGTTTCTTTTAACGAAGCGGATTGCATGCATCTAAGCGCTGCTGATAGATTTAAGACTGCTTACTGCTGATAGATCTGCTCTGCTTGCATTGCCAGTGTCTCTTAGATGGGTAACCACACTTCCAAACACACCGAGGATATTTCGAGTATCCTCGACTCTCACATGTGTGTTTGCATACTCCAAAGCTATTTTCGGTATTCACTGTCGAAGGGCAACTAGACTGCTCTGCATCCGTCACATTAAAATATCCCTCACAGAATAGCACAAACCATTTTTCACCAAACGTTCTTTTACAGCATCATTTCCATAAACTCCACAAATCCTACAAGCTGTTTCGCCATCATTAAGGCCTTCATGATATGTACTCCGCTGTACACTCCATTTTTTAAAGCAAAAAAGAGACAAACAGACAGGGAATAAAACTAAAACTGTAATGAAGCATTCCTCAAGATCCTTTTCTTATTATATGTTAACAAGTTGTGCAAAGGATTATGCGGAGGATTAGGAAGATGTGCAGGCAAAATGAAGATAACCAAAACTTCAATGACTTTCTGGCCAACCCTTTGATATGGCAGACAATGCTTTCTAAAATCATTAGCCTATATTTTGAGATTGACATGTACACAAATATAGCTAACACTAATGATCATTAATACGTCAGTGAATCAAATATAAACGAGACTTTTGGTCCTGGAAGCCCAGTGAAGGTTCTAGAACTTTCCCCCGTTTAGGGGTGTTGGGTAGAGTTGCCAGGAGTGTGGGAAGCTGGCGGGCGTGTTTGCTCGACCTCACCAGTAACCGTCGTGAAGATATCCGAGCGGGATATCCCCTCGATTGTGCAACATATTCTGATCACATTTTTTGATGCTGAAGGTGTAAAACCGGCCCAAATCATCAAAAGATTGGCTGTACAGTACGTGCCAGAGTGTTTGCATCTCATAACAAATCTGGAAAGAATCTTTATCGTGTTCAGAATGAGAGCCAAGTCACGGCTGTCAGCTTGGACGATTTTGGCGACCGTATTTTTTGACCAGCGTGGCTTGCTACATCTTGATTTCTTGCATGAACGCAAGACCATGAATGCCACATACTACTGTGAAATTTTGAGTTATGTCAGACCTGCATATCACTGCAAAAGAAGGGATCTACTGATGAGAGAAGTGATTCTTCTCCAGAATAATGCTCGTCCGCATACTGCAGCCCTGACGAGAGAAAAATTGGAGCAATTGGGCTGGAAGACACTAGAAGGCCCTCCCTACAGCCCTGTCTTATCACCATGTGACATTCACCTGTTTGGGCCTCTCAAGGAAGCTTTGGGAGGTCAGAGATTCGACAGTGACAATGTGGTTGAAGCCTATGCGCACAATTAGCTGGAGACACAACCTACTGCATTCTATGAGGACGGCATTGGAAAATTTCCTATGCGCTGGGAAAAATGAGTTTCCAAATCAGGAGAATATGTAGAAAAATGAGGTGTACTTTTTTGTGTTGAAAGTAAAAATAAAAAAGTCCGACTTGCAGGAACTGCATCATCTTAGTGCGGTTCTGTTCTTATCCTTAGTCTAATTTGGAAAGATTAAAATAGAAACAGTTATTATTTTGGTTCCACCAGTCTTGAAAGGTCTTGATTTACGATCTTACCTGCAAGGGTCGGCTAACACTAGAAACGGTCCCACTAGTTACAAGCAGTGATGTGGGGTGGGTAAATACCCAGTATATAAATTGGGTATTTACCCACAGGGAAGGTAAATACCCAAAAAGTGGGTATTTTCAGTTTTTGAGCTTGATACAACTTCTTTGATTTTTTTTGGTGCAAACAAGGACTGAAACTTACCCATTTGATCATAAAAGCTTAATGAACATTAATACTTACCCAGTAATATTTTAAAGAAAGTTAAAAGTCGGTCCGGGTATTTACAACTTAATGTATATCTATGAATTTTCATGATTACTTTTACAGTGGGGAAGGTTAATTAATTTTAAAAAGGTTTTAATGAAGCCTATTCAATTATTAAGGACTTATTTAAATTTTAAAAAAGGGCCAAAACTATTTTTAATGTTTATTATAATAGTTCAAAACCATTTTAAGTGAAGTTTAAGTTTGTGATCCTTGTTAATATTTTTTTTTTTTTTTTTTTTTCTTTTTTTTTTTTTTTTTTTTTTTTTTTTTTTTTTTTTTTTTTTTTACGGCGCATCGACAAATCTTGGCCATTAGCGCCGGGCCTCCAGGGTGCAACCAGGAATTCTCTCAGCGAGCCCTGAGATGAGAAAATTCCTGTCGCCGGTGGGGATCGAACCCACCATCTCCCGCTTATGAATCCAGCGCGCTAGCCACTAGACTACGGGAGACCCCCCCTTGTTAATATTATTTGAAATTATGCTCATACAGTAGTAACAACATTACAGTAAGCGGAAATCTCACCAGAAATGAAAAGGTAGCTTCTTGATGACAGAGTGTTTTGAGTTCGAGTTGGGAAACTAGTTAACATCCTTGATCCAATTGTTGAACTTATCACTGCCATTCAGTTAAATGCCCCTTTGATCCACACAGTTCATAAGAGATTTAAGAATTACTGAAAACTCTTCAACAAGAAACCCAGAATCTTCTTTTCAAAAAACGGAGGAAAAACTTGTGTTAACTAAATAGGAGAAACACATTCAGTTTGGTGTTGGAAATGCACATCTTGCTGCAGACTTGTTGAACTCTTCCATTTGTTTTGTATGTGAGTTAGGCAGAAGCATGGGATTGAAATCAGTTGATCTTCAGAAAAACATAGCTGGCTATAGGGACCAAGAGGGATTATGGCAAAGATCCTTTGTTTGCGAAGGTCTTGAAGACAATGACAAAGAAAATAATAAAATAAGTCCCATGTTATGGTGGAGAGGCTTGAAAGGTACATGTGTTTTGATCAATGAGTAGGTAACTTAATTTGAGTTTTGAGAAATTGAGATAATCCTAGTCCAAAGTTATAGCTGAGGCTACATTTTTGTGAATGCAGTACAGTAGTATCAAATTTAGGCAAACAACTTGTTTTATTGGTAGTCGGAAGGTCCATGGCAAATTTTCAGGTAATAATTTATTATTTATTAACCTCTCAGTGATCCTATTTTATAATTTATTATTGTTTTAATAGTTTCTCAGTGTTGCAATAGCTCTAAACTGGCAAGATCCATGACATTTTACAATATTCAATTACTAAGTTGCGGTTTAGTTAAATACCTTAAATACCCGGGTATTTATGAAATTGGGTATTTACCCTTAAGAATAAATACCCGGGCCTGGGTATTTACCCTTAAGAATAAATACCCGGGTATTTTACAACACTGGTTACAAGGTCTTGGAATCTTGGAAATCTATATTTCTAACAATAAATTGTTTTTGTTATTTTACTTAACCTGTTTTATTGTCAAATACATTATCCAACTATAAGCAATTAAAAAATAACAAGGAATAAAACAGACAAAAAGAACCGTTCGAATAAACGAAATCAATTACTTTAAAGTTTTAAGCACTTATTTCTCTGATTGACATCGCCTAATTAAAACTTTCGTCACAACCTTTTTTGTTGAGCATTTAGTAAGCTTTCGAATAGTAACCTTCCGTTTACCAAGATTCTTAACAGTTTTCGAGATATTAATGAAAGTATACGAAGTTCCCAAAACTTTTCATTACTTCTAGCAACAGAAAATTGGTCTCATTTTACCTATCCTGTTCTACACACAAATACATTTTCCTAACATAAGAAATTACAAAAATAAAAATCAATAAAAAACTAAGGGAAAGAGACAAAAATTACAAAAAGAACAACAAAAACCCGTTCATAAGAACTAAACAGACGTATTTGAAGTTTTAAGCACTTATTTCTTCGATTGACATCACCTAATCAAAAATTGTTTCAGAATCTTTTTTGTAGAGAATTTATAAAGCTTTCAAATAGTTTTTATCCACTTACCACGATTTCCCAACCGTGTTCGAGATATTAATGAAAGTATACGAAGTTCCCAAAACTTTTCATGTCTGTTCATAAAATATTTTATTCTAACCCTTCCTTAATTCCAAACATAACCAAAATTTCAACATATTAGTTTTAATGAAAGTAGAACATGCAGAAAATGTTTCAACTGAATCCCGTGATTCTAAGTACCCAAACCAAAAACGGTGTTCAAAAACTATTTTTCCAATTTTCTCGAAAACGGGTAAAGCTATCGCCTTGAAAATGGGTTCATTCATTTTCCTAGCCCAAGAAGCCTATAAAACGAGTACTTACAAGCTTATTAACTCAAAAACGTAAGCGTTACGATTTTTTTTGCGCGAATTTCGCCCCAAATGCCATCTTCCAGTGGGCGGATTCTGCTGGTTAACGAACTTGACCTTTCAAATTGGACGAAGGATTTTTGTACCAAATTTCATCAAAATCGGATCATTAGGGAAGCCAGAAATGAGCGAACAGACAAATATATATATATATATATATATATATATATATATATATATATATATATATACAAATTTGAACCATCATTATTTTCGGTCTCTAGGGGTTCTGAAACGCAAAATTTTCTAGTCGGCACTTCCGGATTGTTTCTTGAGATCAACCTTATAAGCGGGGTTCCTCCCTATGAAGGGAGGGAGGAACCGCGCTAAAAGATAAAAAATAAGTCTTGTTTATATTTGATTCACCATCGTATTTTCAAGAATTAAGCTCTCCTGGGATAAATAACCTTATCACTATTCTGGTATCAGATTATGCATGGGTATATTTAGAATTAAGTAGAGAATTGAGTCACATACATTTACGGAAAAAGTACCCATTGAATAAAATATTTTTGGAGGGCCTATTTAGATAAAACTAACCATTTGGGTGAACTTATTGTGGGCTATAGTCACATCCTAAGACCCCCGGATTTTAGTCCCTCACTATTCAAAACAAAAATAGTTTTATTGATTTTATTTTAGGATGTATCCAAAAAGAAAAATAATAATAAAAGTTTCTAAACAGATTAGTAGCTTTCATGAAAACAAAGAATATTCATTCAACCTCCTCTCAAATTTATTTCAAATGCAAAGTTATATTTAGTTCTAAAAGCTATGCACTAAGGAAACAAGAATTGTCATACTGAAAATTAAATGTATTTTTGGACATAGGGATGTTCTTGGAAATAAATGGGTATATAATATAGCAAAACAAGCAGTCAGAAGGGAAATAGAAGTTAAACTCCCCCTGCCTAATGAACTTCACAAATTGAAGATGGGTTTGAAAGAAGAAGCAGCAATATTATGAAATCAAATCTAAACTAAAGATGAAGAATAGCTGGCTGGTGATGTATTGAGAAATAAAACTTCATTTTGCAAAGCATAAGATCAGATACCAAGTACATCAAGTATACAATACATATTACAAGGAGTAATACAATATATATTACCAAGTCTTAGTGCCATTAAGAATGTGGACCTTTTCTGAAACAGAGTATCTTGAATTACTTTGCATTCCTGCAGCATCACTTCCAAAATTAGGCTCAGTTAAACCAAAGCATCCGATTAGCTTCCCAGCAGCTGAAATATAAATAAATAAACTTTCAAAAATGGGAGGGGGGGGTCGTTTTCTCAAAGCTATGTTTTCCAAATCGGGCGATACTCTGGCGTCTTCAATTTTTGCCTGATCAACTTCAAATTTTAACTGCAGCTTCCTCATGATATTTACTAGAAAAGTGCGTAGGTTTTTTTGGATTCATTGAATTATAACAATTTTATGGCCAATTTTCGACGGATTTTTTAATAGAAAATGAATAATTGTTCATCATTTTTTAAAAAATTAATATTTCTTAAAAATCTTACGTACTTTACTAGATTTAACCTCCTTCTTTTGAAATAACTTTAGTTTTTCATTCTAGATTAAAAAAGTCCGTCTCGCAGGACTGCATCATCTTAGCGCGGTTCCGTTCATATCCCTAGTCTAATTTGGAAAGATTAAAATAGAAGCAGTTATTATTTTGGTTCCACCAGTCTTTTTTTTTTAATTAATTATTATAATGGCGTGTCAACCCTTAAGGTCACTAACGCCATTCCTGTGAGTAGTAAAGTCTTGAAAGGTGACATACATGATTTACAATCTTACCTGGAAGGGTCCGCTACACTAGAAACAGACCCGCTAGTGACAAGGTCTTGGAATCTTGGAAATCTATATTTCTAACAATAAATTGTTTTTGTTATTTTACTTAACCAGTTTTATTGTCAAATACATTATCCAACTATAAGCAATTAAAAAATAACAAGAAATAAAACAGACAAAAAGAACCATTGGAATAAACTAAATCAATTAATTTAAAGCTTTAAGCACTTTTTTCTCCGATTGACATCGCCTGATTAAAACTTTCTTCAGAACCTTTTTTGTAGAGCATTTAGTAAGCTTCCGAATGGTAATCTTCCGCTTCACAAGATTGTCAACGGTTTTTGAGATACTAACGAAATTATACAAAGTTACCAAAACTTTTTTTGTCTGTTAATAAAATATTTTATTCTAACCCTTCCTTTACTCTAAACGTAACAAAAATTCAACATATTAGTGTTGATGAAACTCCAACATGCAGAAAATGTTTCAACTGTATCCCATAATTCTAAGTACCAAAATCAAAGACAAAGAACCCTCCCTAGGAAGGACGCTAGGCAGTTGAAAAGCTATATATCTTGGAAATCCATGTCTCTAACATTAAATTGTTTTTCTTATTTTTCTTAACCTGTTTTATTTTCAAATACATTATCCAACAATAAGCAATTAAAAAATAACAAGGAATAAAAAACAGACAAAAAGAACAGTAAAAAGTTTTAAGCTCTTATTTCTCCGATTGACATCGCCTAATCAAAACTTTCATTAGAACCTTTTTTTTAGAGCATTTAATAACCTTTCTAATGGTATTCTTCCGTTTACCAAGATTCTCAACCTTTTTCGAGATATTAAGGAAAGTAAACAAAGTTACTAAAACTTTTTATGTCTGTTAATAAAATATTTTATTCTAACCCTTCCTTAACTCCAAACGTAACCAAAATTTCAACATATTAATTTTGATGAAAGTAGAACATGCAGAAAATGTTTCAACTGAATCCCATGATTCTAAGTACCCAAACCAAAAACGGTATTCAAAAAATATTTTTCCAATTTTCTCGAAAACGGTTAAAGCTATCGCCTTGAAAATGGTTTCATTCGTTTTCCTAGCCCAGGAATCATATAAAACGAGTACTTAGAAGCTTATGAACTCAAAAACGTAAGCGTTACGATTTTTTTTGCGCGAATATCGCCCCAAACGCCATCTTCCAGTAGGCGGATTTTGCTGGTTAACGAACTTGACCTTTCAAATTGGACGATGGATTTTTGTACCAAATTTCATCAAAATCGGACCATTCGTCTTCTATCTAGAGAGCGAACAGACAAATATATATATATATATATATATATATATATATATATATATATAAATAAATATATACATATATATATATATATATACAAATTTGAACCACAGTTATTTTCGGTCTCTAGGGGTTCTGAAACGCGAAATTTTCTAGTCGGCACTTCCGGATTGTTTCATTGTATCAACCCTATAAGCGGGGTTCCTCCCTATGGGGGAGGGAGGAACCGCGCTAAAACGTAAGCGTTACGATTTTTTTTGCGCGAATTTCGCCCCAAACGCCATCTTCCAGTAGGCGGATTTTGCTGGTTAACGAACTTGACCTTTCAAATTGGACAAAGGATTTTTGTACCAAATTTCATCAAAATCGGACCATTTGTCTTCTATCTAGAGAGCGAACAGACAAATATATATATATATATATATATATATATATATATATATATACATATATATATATATATATACAAATTTGAACCACCGTTATTTTCGGTCTCTAGGGGTTCTGAAACGCGAAATTTTCTAGTCGGCACTTCCGGATTGTTTCATTGTATCAACCCTATAAGCGGGGTTCCTCCCTATGGGGGAGGGAGGAACCGCGCTAAAATTGCCGCCTGCAGACTATCGCCCGTGAAAAAAGTGGGGTTCTGTTTGACAGACACAGTGCCGCCATTTTTTCAAAGAATTGAAACGTATTTTTTTTGGATACTTTAACATCCCATATAAAACATTTGATATAAAGAATTGAAAAATATTGATTTATTTGTTATTTATAATTTCAAGAAAATGGCTTTGATTTTGATCGCACAAGGTAGTATTACTCCTTAAAACAACATTTCAACTAAATTGTTTTTGATTAAAATCAAGAATAACATACGTTATTTTAATAGTAAAATGTAAGATGTTAGTAAAGAGTATAATTCAGAAAAAAATTTGTATGCTATTTAATTTCATTCCTAGGTAAACATACATATGTATTGATATATAATTAAAACTGGCTTTTTACTCAGATTTAGGTACTGTCAAAAAAAAAAAAAAAAAAAAAAAAAAAAAAAAATCAGTCCCATAACTGGCCATGACGGGCAGATAGTATAGAGGTACCTGATTCATACAGCACACTAGGGAGATAGAGTGTGGTAGGCTCCGGTCGCCTGATTTTCCCCTTGCTGCTTCGACTGCTAGAGTCATTAGCACCAAGGTATCCATTAATAAATTAATTAAAGGCTGGGTCGGCCTAGGGATGGTCAGGGTGGCCAAATTCAACCCATGAACGAAGACACTAGAAGAAAAAATCATTCGTGCTTGCTCGGGATTTGAACTCAGGTCCTCCAACTTATGAGTCCAGTGCTTTACCACTGAGCTAATCTTGCCCCCAGGTACTGTTAAAATATGGTTTAATTTCCTGTAAATGGTTAGTTTGTAAATCTTATTTAAATAAAAACAGTAAAACTTTGTTCTCTACCACCCTTCATAGAAATCTGTCCCTCAACCCTTGACTGTCCTTTAACCATTAAACTGCTAACATCGGCATATATCGAGACTTCCCACACTGCTCACCAATGCTAATATCAGCATATACCGACAGGCAGGTTCTCTCATATTTGATAACATTAATTATTGCCGGCTCTTCCTTGTCTAACTCTTAAGCTCTACTGTGGATTTACTTTTGGAGATTTTCTTGCGGAATTTTGGAATTCTTTGTTTTCGTGCTGCGAAGCTACTGTTACATAGTTACACTACCTACTCTGACCGATGCCTTGCTATTTCTACAATTCTATTCATTCTTCTGTTTGAATTTTGTGTGAAACAACCCTCTTTTTAAAAGTGTTTAGCCTTATTATTTAGTTTATTTAAATTGAAGATAGTAGTTATTTCAAACTAATAACTTTAGGATTGTTTAGTTCTTTTTGGTTGCTTAGGATTACATTATTTAGTTGTTAGGCCATATTGGATTCATTATTTTAGGTAGTTTTTAGTATTTAGTGTCCCTTATTTTTCAATTTTTATAATGGAGAAAAACTGGTTTACTGCTGAAGGAACTGGAGAATTTGTCACTATGGCTAAGAAACGAAATTTGAATGCTATCATTGCCAAGTCGGACATTGTTTGAACAAGATTTTTGAAGAGTATCACTCAAAATTAAATTCTTATTTTATTATTAAACCATTATTTCACAACGGGCATAATAAGAAAGAAGTTGAAACTCCGCCAGTGTCGGAAATTGCCTGAATCTTTACTTTATTAATATATATCTTTATTTGTAAATTATACAATACATACAGTATTTTTTATAATTCTTTTGTATATGTAAAATGTCATGATTGATTTATAGGGAAAAAAGCCCATTGGCCAAAACCTATTAGCGTGAAGTGTTAACAGATTGCTACTTGTTTAAGTGAGACTATTTACAATATTTACATTATAATATTTACATTCTACAATTGATCTCTTGGCCATTTGCGCTTAAGGCGACGGAGAGGGTTACCGGGAATGGTGGATGAGGATAACTTATTGATTAGGGGATTGTAGTGACCAGGCAAACGGGAGTGGAAGTTCAGGTATCGGGTTTGGGACAAGGTTTTGCCTGAATCTAAAATAAAAATGAAACCAATAAACCAATAGTTAATAATAGGCAAGGTTGAATGATTAAATGAGAGTAAAAGGGATTCAGCACGGGCTGGTCATAATTAGCACCACTTAATGCTTGTCAGTAGTAGCAGCTATAAGGTTAAAGGTTATTATGATTTCTTCTCCTTCAATACAAACAAAAAATGTTTGAATCATCTAGAATATCATTTTGAAAATACAATTGTAATGATTATCACTTACATCAAACTTACCTAGTAAGTTTAAGTACTTTTGCTTTTGCTCTTCACTGCCATATGTATAAATAGGAAACATAACCAATGATGATTGTACACTCAAAGCAGATCGATAAGCACTGTCCACCCTTTCAACTTCTCTGGCAAGTAAGCCATAGGCAACAGTAGATGTTCCAGAGCAACCATATCCTTTTAAAAAACAACCAAGAGCACCAATTTCACCAAGCTCATGCATGATCTTTCGATCAAAAACTGAAAGGCAATAGGTATAATATAAATATGAACTACAATTATTTATGAAGATTAGATTAGATTAGATTAGATTATGACTCAATAACCCCCGCCAACACGGGGTGCACCTCGGCCGTTATCCTAATGTGCGAGTCCTGTGTGCCTGCTTAGGCTTCTCTCAAACTCCTGATGAATCTCAGATAATGCCAGACTTCAGCCGACCTCCTGATCTCATCCTCTCCAAGGCTGCCAAAATGCATGAACCGCCTCCTTTCCAATGCTACACACTCAAATGTAACATGCTTGGGTGTCTCCTCTTTGTCCTTGCACCACCTACATACCGGAGAAGACTTCATCTTCATAACATACATATGCTTATTCATCGTACAATGACCTGAGACCGTTGCGACCGTCTCCCTCAGGTCTCTTCTGGTCATATCCAGAAAAATGTATGAGCTATTTTCTGGCCATCCCATAATTTTCCAAAGTCCTTTCTGGCTTTTCCTGCTATTGCTTCCTTGGCACAGGCCATTGATAATCCCACAAAAGGCATCGGACCCACAGGCGTCACTTCCGCTCCTGCCCCTGCCAGCCTGTCTGCCCTCTCATTACCTGGGATGCCTCTATGCCCTGGTACCCAATAAATGACAACCTTATTATTTATCGCCAACCGATTAAGCCTTGACTGACACTCGTCCACCACTCTAGAGTTAATCTCCTGACTCCTCAGTGCTTTGCATGCAGCCTGACTGTCCGTAAGGATGTTTATCTTCTTCCCACAGGCTCCCTTCTCGTTCATGCTGTGGGCATTACTTATGAATATAAATGTATTTCCTGTGCTAATGAGATCAATGAACATATTTGAGCCACCTACAGAGGATTCAGGTGACAACTGCAGTCACCTGATGGGGACCAAACTTAGTATTTATTGAGTAAGTACATAAATATGTGCACCTCGCTTTTCAGTAACTAATAATCGCCAATCTTTTTTTGAACATTGTTTTCCCTTTATTCCACAACCACTTTTGAAATGTTACTTTCAAGGAAACATCCCCAGGTGTCCGGAGCCGATTTATTTGAAACTTTGTGTATTTATTAAACATGTGAAAATAATGTATGCATATTTTTTTATATCGGCCCAATCGCACGTTGAATAGGTGAAAGCACCCTTTCAAAGTACACTTCAAATATTTTAACAAGGAGAGTATACAGTGGTGGGGTCACCGATTTGGTACATTTTTTTCTGGTGATTCTACATCGAAAAATAGTCGAGACGTGTCCGAGCGTTCCGTCCAATACGCCTTAGGAGCTGAGAAATAAAATAAAATAGGTTGAAAATGCTTTATTTTATATATCGAGTTTAGAAAATGAAAATGATATCGACATGATTCTTTCACCAATTCATTTGTTTTATAGAGTAGATTAAAGGAAAAATAAAATCATTGAACAATAATTTATATTTTGTCAAATAAATTCAAAAATATGCTTATGTTTGAGGCAAACTAGCATTACACGTTTTTTTACACCCAAAATAATAGCAGATTTAAAATCAGCAACCCAAGAAACCCCAATGAGATAAATATCATCAAAAACAAGAAATAATACTATTTCCCTCCAATACCAAGAGGTAGCAGAGACTCTTCCGGACAGGAAAAAAGTATTATTTTTTGTTTTCGATGATATTTATCTCATTGGGGTTTCTTGGGGTCCTTTATTTTATTATAATTTAATTTAAAGAATAATAATTTGTTTTAGTGTTATGTTTTAAATCTTTATAATACATATATCAGTTAACTAGATGAAAGTGTAGGAGACACTTTTGGCCTGACAAGTCAATGTAGTGCTACAAAAACTATTATCTCCTCTCCAGTTCCTTCATGTAAAAAATTATGAGTATTTCTATCATTAAAAATGGAGGGAAGAATTTAGAAACATTCTTATAAAATACATGACCCTCTATGATTTCTCGTTGGCGATAATAGAAGCTATAGAAGCGGACCACCTCAAATTCAAGCTCCAGTTTCAGCAGTATCTATCCATTTGCTGGAACCTTGCCCGAAAGGTTACAAAGGGGAAACAATTAGGAGGAGATGCAAAAACTGCTCAGGCAAACAGAAAATTAGAAAAAAAACACTGTATTACTCAACTCATTGTCCGAAACAAGGACGTTGCTTAGTGCCCTGCTTTAGGGAATTTCATAATTAGTACTATCATTAAACCATGATTTTGAGTATTTCTCCATCTTAACATTTAAATTAACCTTATTTCATGTAATATAACCTGCACTGTTAAAAAAAGTAAGAGACTAAACTAGTTTGGAAATAATTTTAGTAGATTTGTAAAAAGTGCAAAATATGTACTATTATTGCACAATGAAAATCCTCAGGGTTTACCTTCATTTCTGTTAGCATCCAATATACGAGGAAACAACTTCTCTTGGCTATAGCTTCGAAAGGTATCTCTCATTAACTTTTCGTCTTCAGTTAATAATGACTCAAAATTTAATGCATCTTCTACATTAAAAGCAACTGTCAAAACAAAAACATTTTTTTTTTCATTATAGAATTAAGAAATAGGAAAACATTTGTAATTTAATAATTTGAGTATTGGTTAAATAATATGATTAATTGCGGATTGAATTAAGCCAATTGTATTTATGAAATCATGCACATGCAATATGTGTGTTTGGGTTTTAACATGAGGCGTTGCAGATACAAAGGGCAAACTCAACATCGAGTTCACACTCATCCCTCATTAATAACTATATAATTTGTTTATTAATACAAAGTAATAAACAAACAATGAGACGTCCCACAACGAACAAATGTTTCAAATATACTCTAGTGGAGTTCACCCTTATGGAAAAAATATTCAAACACATTTTCCTCAAACTATCTTTTGTTGAGTTCGCCCTTCGTATCCGCAACGTCTCAAGCATGAGTATGGGTGTATATAAATTGCATAATAAACCGAAGAGCATCAAGTTAACAGAAATGTTATTTTTATAAGTACTTATAAAATTTTATTTACTTTCTCATTTCAATATAATTTTCAACTTACTCCAGGGATAATATAATATTAAGCCATAAGATGAAACAGTTTTCATCATTCACTTTTTTGATTGAATTACTGAAAAGCAACAAACATTCTCTGTAAGTGGCAGAAGATGCAGTGCTATTACTTTATGGTGGTATTATTATGTTTTGTGGTATATTATAATAAAGGAAAATTATAATAGCATGGAAACACTCTGAGAAGGTCTTGAGTCCTCACTTCAAGGAAGTGATAAACAAAATGCAGAATAAAAATATTATTTGTTCAGTGTTAAAGCAACAGCCACGGGCATGTTTGGGAAAGAATTTCACGTAACAAGAATTTGAGGAGCATACTTTACATAGGGGAAACAAAAGACTACACGAAGTGGAAAATAGTCAACCTTTAGAGAATATAAAGACATGATACAATGAGATTATTATAAATAAATAATGCGGTAAGGAATTACCTGAAAAGTTCTTTTTTTTTTTTTTTTTTTTTTTTTTTTTTTTTTTTTTTTTTTTTTTTTTTTTTTTTTTTGGGATACAGGACATTATTTTCCATGGCCATTGGCACAAGGCTATCTACAGGTTGCCACCCTTTCTAAACATCCATGGTGAAGTATGGACTTTTTCCACAGACCCCATCACTGGAAAAAGTCAATCCACCTCAGGCTGGATAGGAACAAACATCCTCTCAGATATTCTAAACACTCTGCTACTGCAAGATCCTGAAAAGCAATTTTTTTGTTTACAGTGCATCAAATTCTATAGCCACCACTACTGGTACTATCTACAGGTTGCCACATGTTTCTAAATATCCATAGCGAACTAGGAAATTTTTCTAGTGGGTACATCACTGAAAAAATTCAACCCGGCTCAAGCAGGATTCAAACCAGCATCTCCTAATGGCAGTACGGCACTGCGATATCTTGCCGCTGAGGAGAGTACTGAAAAGCAATTATACTGCTCAAAAATTGAAGTGGATCACTCATCAAAAGTTAGGTAAAACTCTTTTTTAACCACACTTCTGGTTGCTTTTTATTTCTTTGTGCAGATAATACTTTACATATCCATTGGTAATGATATTTGTTTAACAAAAAAAATACACACAAATAAGTTGTGTATTTAATGGTGTATCAACGATTGGGCTATTAATGCTGGGCTATCTACAAGTTGCCACTCTTTAACAATGCCAACAGCATGTGGTTGGTCACCCATTCGGCTACTGGGCACGCCCGACGTTGCTTAACTTCAGTGAGAACCAATAGGGTGTTCAACCCCTTTTTAAGCCCAGACTTCAATTAAGGGGAAAACGTTTTACAATACACAAATGGAAACAATCAAACATGATTTGGAGGGACAAATCCCAATAAGCAGCTCAACTCCCAGGAGAGATAGGAAGACTTTGTTTGTTTTTATTTCTTTAACATCTTAGAAGTGTTGTTAAAATATTTTATTTAAGCTGAGGAAACATCATGTCAATCAAGTAAATAAAATGATAAAATAACTGAATTTCCTTAAGTGGTCATCTTCAATTTGTGAGCAATTTATTGTGAAATCAGAGATAAGATCAACATGAAATACATTTCCAAGAAAAGAATTTTTATTCATCTTTCATTATAATAAAAAACTTTACAAATATTTAGTCAAATAAAATAAGAATATATTAGTATTCTTTAACAATTAATGTGTATTTAAAGTGAATTCAAATATTGTGCCAGTAAATAAAGGTTTATGTCAAAGAAGTAATGAAAACATGTTTATATTCACGGCCCTAGAAATTCACATTTGAATCTATTAACACACTGAGGCTAAATCCATTACAGCACTATTTCACATTATATAGATAGCATTTAGAAGAGCAATACTGAGAGATAATTTTTTATTATTCTCTCGAGAACAAGAAAACACAACTATCACTTTTTATTTAATCACCACTATCTCAAATAAACACACAATCATTTTGTATTAGCTAGTTATAGGGATAATAATAAAAATAAATACATAAAGTTAATGAACAGACAAAACACACCATATATGTATATTGTTTAGCATATTTTATAATAAAATGCTAATGCTAATGAAGTTATTAGTTATTCGATAAAACAATTCTATTATTGTGTTAGTAGAAAAAAAAGAAGTTTTCTAATAAACCTACCTTCACTTTTAAACCGTGAGGAAGTACAAAAATCTAACAGGGTCGCAAAAGTAAAGGATAAATTTATAAACTTACATATTAATATTTAAATATAGTTCATATACAGTTCACAGTAGTAAACTTGTAGAAATGTTTATTTTTTAAAAAAAGGATACGTTTTAATATTTTAGCACTAAATTGGGGAACTCTATTAAATAAATTTGAAGGCACCATAATTTTAAAGTAAGATATAATACAGCTCTTCTGGTCCAGATAGTGACCAAATTACATTGTAAATTAATTATGTAATGTACATTTTAGTACAGATTATGATTAAATAACAAAATAATAAAGAGAAAAAAAAAAGATCTGGACCAGAAAAGATAAGATTTTCAAATCAAAGATAAAAACTAGTGCTAGAGATAAATAAACCAAGGAGAATATAAGTTACACGTAAACAGAATAAGACAGAGATCGATTTCCATGTCGTCACCTGACTTACAGAACGCATTTCTTAAAATGCATAAAAATAAACTATTAACATAAAAATAGACTATTTACAATGCTTAATAGAAATAAAATGTCTTGCTGCAATCTCGGTTTCAAGAATCGAGCTCTAGGTTCTCCAATGTGGTAGTTGGCACTGGAAGGGAGAGCCAGTTTGTCTTGGTATCTTCCGGTCAGTTTTTCTATGTGGAAAACGAGTGAACCAATTTCCAGTTCTCGATCGAACGAAAGGGCGTCGGCTGCAATCTCAGGACTTTATTCTGTAGAGTCTGAAGTCGTCTTATGTTCGTCAGGTTGGTTCCATGCCCAACAGTATAGGCGTATGTCGGTATTTGGAGGATCGTCGTCTGATGAAGTAGATTTACTAGTGTGGGTCGGAGTGAAGTTTTTCTGTTCGTCGGAAAATATAGTTTTGAGAGTTTACTGTGGACCAGTCGTAATATTTTGTTAATGTGTTGTATTTAAGTAAGTCGTGTGCAAACCTCTTTAACACACTCTTTGATCCTAACAAGGAACTGAAAGTTCATCCAATCGGATTTCAGAGACATCTCCGTTCTTCGTTCATCCGAAGGGAAAATACTTTGGCATCCGTTTCGTTGAGTTCAGTATCAGTCACCCATTAATTAATTAATTAAACAATGATTCAATGAATTAACTGTGCCCTAAGAAGTGTATGCCACCGTGGTTAGGTTCAAATGTACGTAGATAAGAGTGTCGTCCGACTGCAAACAAAAGGACCAGAAGGGGCGTGGCCGCAGGTGAGCAAGCCATTCCCCCGCTTCGACTGGAGGCAGCGCGTGCGCACTACCTGATTCTTTTATTCGCAGTACGACTATAGCTGTCAACACTCAGTAAGGATCTAATCCTTCCAGGTGCCTTAAGGTTCTTCTGTTTCAGTTAATATACCCCTTTATCTCCTTTGGAGTTATTTAGTCAGTTGGTCCCCCGTCTTCTGTAATAGGTTCTCTTTAAAACTCCTTCGCCGTCCTGTTTGTGTCCTGGGTCCTGTTTGTCTACCCTATCTAAAGGTCTGTAAGTGGGTAGCGAATAAATCGCACTTTTCGTCGTCAATAGTTGCTGTTTGATAGCTTAAAAACATACTGAAGTAGGTTTGGTTGATTACAATCAAAACATATTCAATTGGAGAAAAATGTTGTAAGATTGACTACGTTTCAGACCCAATCTATGTACTCGAAGCTACCCAGTCCATACTTTTATAATTGTATTAGTACATTTTACCCAGAACGCACTTCAGCTGCAAATTTCAAAACAACTACTTCAAGTCACCTACCTGGAAGATCACCTTCTCCCTCTTTAAAACTAACTCAAATAAAGAAAAGTTGTTTACATCTGTGCGCTTGTCTTCATAGATATATGTCCATCTGCCAAGGCGTTAGGACCGAGGTTTTTTGAACTTGCGTTTTTAACTCTCTAACCTTTCAAACGCAAGCCAGCTAAAATTTTCTATTTGTTTTTTCTTTTAACATAAATTCAGATTAATGAAGTACGTACCTTTGTTCAGGTTTATATATGTTTAAACACTTGTTTTGTTATATTTTACATATTAAATCAAGTTTTGAAGAATTATTTTTCACATTTGATTCCCCCCCCCCACAATTTAATGGATTTTCATTAAAGGAAATACTATGATTTTAATTTTGACTTGAAAATGTAGTGTTTTTATTATTGGAAAATTTAATCATAAAATCGTAGAGCTTGATTTTTTAACGTGTGTTAGGCTAGTCAACCAATAATTAATTACTTTAATTGAATGTATGACGAATAGTAACTAACTGTTTTTTTTTTTTACCATTTTTTTTTATAATTTTGTTTGTATTATTAAAAATTTTGTAACACCAATTAATTCTGGAGAATATTAGTTAGACATTAAGAAGAAAAAAAAAGATTCCGAAGTATTGATATACTTCATCCTTATTCTCTACATTGATTTAACCCCTTTGCAGTGTTTTATTCTCAGTTTAGTTCCAGACAGACCAAAGTTCTTGTGTGTTACAAAAATTTAATCATCGCCATGGGCAGCAAGCAAAAAGACACAGCGGTGCCAGGAAGAAAAATTATTATTAGATTTCACAATCAGTGCCATTTTTCTAGGGAAATCGTTACAGTTGTAAATAAGACACACAGTAATTTTCAAAAAAATGTTTCATAATTTTGGAGAAACTAAACTTATCCATCCAAACCCAGAAGTGGCCATCTTAATATAATGTGATGTGGTCTATTAGTGTCTAATGATGTTTTTGATATTGTTGACAAATAAGATAACTTATGGATATGTTACCACTCGAATCCAATTTACTTTATTTTTATCGATATTGTGTTCCTTAAAAAGTACTTTTCTATAAATAAATTTAGTGTATTACTACTTTTGACTCACCATTTTTGTCTATAAGGATTTTTGTCAATTAAGTTCATTAATCATTTATGTTATCACATTTACTTCTAAATATCCTAAGTTTTAAGTAGCTCTTTGCTATTGTATTGTCAACCCTGTCAATGGACGTTGTGTAGCTTTCCCGGGCCGGTTCGGTTCAGCATTTTGATTTGGCATTGTCTAGAGTTTGCATTGTTGATTTTGGCAAAATGAATGCTAAAAGATTTGCTATACGAATGAAGAAAGAGTTGGAAGTGTTTATGAGAAATCCCCCACGTGGTATATCTTGCTGCCCGAAGGAAGGGAATAACGTTGTGTTAGAAGCTGGTAGGCAAATTCTTGTTAGTGAATGCCCTTTATTTACCGTATTGAGATATTGATTATAACAATTTATTGTTTTAGTAATAATTGGGCCGGAGAATTCTCCTTATGAAGGTGGAATTTTTCATTTGGATTTTAACATCCCTGATGAGTAAGTTTATTTTCATTTTTCTTATCAGAATTGGTGTTATGTGTTAAGGAATTGGTTGGAACATGTTAAAGTTCTGTGTACCTTAATTTATATTTATAGACATTCCTTAATTTAGCTTTAATCTCAGATCAATTATTGTCAATTAATTGACAATGTCTTGAGTGTTGTTTTTTTATTATGTTATGTTATGTTCTGTTTTTCGACTGATTACAATTTTGTTCAATTCATCTCATCCTCCATGAAGACTTGTACACTGTAAATTTGATTCACTTTTATAACAGGATTATTTTTTATAAGCATGTAATGTGTAGTTTAAAATCAATCATGGCTACACAAACCTCAATGCGTATATTATTAAAATTGTATGTGTTGTGTTCTTGATGACACCACCATTTCGAATTGAAGTTGATTACTTTGGTCTTATTATCATTTACGGCTAATTTGTTAGTTCATTAGTTCTACTTCATGCTGAATGTATGTTGTATTACGAACTCATTATTTTCTCTGACATATATTCTAAGAAAGTTTCATGAGTGTATTCTTTCTTGAGATAAAGGTACTTAACACTCAATTATGTTTTTTTTTTTTCAACTTTATATGTTTTGTCTCTATTAGGATCTACTCCGATTTCTCAACTGCTTTCAATAAATACGACAAGATATATATCTCTATATTATTGATACAACTAAAAACTTTATTTTGTTACAAAATATAGTTTTATGCAACGGAACTCTATAATTGTATTATTCTGAATGCAAAACTATTTGGTCCTAGTGGCATAACTTGCTAGTTATTTTGGTGAAAATATTTGCTCAAAATCCATGCAGTTCTGTAAGGGGGGGGGGTAAAAACACAGTGACAGGGAAAAACATTATTACTCATACTGATTAAATTTTATAACGACTGTGTACAGGTGTAATTTTCCCTTCCTTATCAGTGGTATAAGTTTGGGGCCTAACAAATGTAAAAACTAGGTCAGAAAATGTGAGCTTTAATACCTTTACTTATTTTCATAGGAAAGGAGGCATCAAACCTCCTAAGAAAAAATACTGCGGTCTTTCAAGAGGATGTTGGAGAAGTGCGTTTGGGGGATTTATATCAGAAGGTCCTAACAAAATAAAAAAAGATATTCACAAATTAGAGCAAAAATATAATTGTCTATGCACATAATAATAATAATAACAAAAATATTTAGAAAATTGCTGTGGTTGGAACGGGGACTAAAGTCCAGGAGAGGGTGACGTAGCCTCAAAATATCAGAGACGTCACCTATCTGCTACATTCTAGCAGAGCCTGTAAATACATAGACAGATAGAGATAAGTACTTGCTGTTCTTAAGTACTATAGCTCCTTCACTAGATCTGGGCGTGAATTGGAGGCTGCCTTGTTTACTGTCAAGGCTATTGTAGACAGTCCAGATGATGGCTGCTTACACTGTGTCTATTTGTTTACAAACTTGCAAGAGCGAAAAGAAAGGAGACTAGGTTACAGTACCACCCTGGTACATGTATAATCATTTATTTATACCAGCTGATTGCTAGATACTGCTCTCAATGATATATATGTATCATTGTTTGGTTTTTGGGGGATTCGGCTTATTTGTCCAGTGGCGTTGTTCCTCTGCCTACACACACACGCACGCGCGCGCACACACACACACACACACACGCACACCCACACACACCCACACACACGCACACACACACACACACACACACACACATACACACACACACACACATACACACACACACACACACACACACATACAGGGTGTCCCCAAAATCTTTGGGATCGATGCAGAATGAAAAAAGTCCTTTGGACTTTTCTCGTTTTTGCTTTGTTTCCGAGAAAAACACAAACAACGAGAACACAATTGAGAAAGGCATTCTTGCATAATGCCTAGATGAAAAGTATTAAAATTATATGTTTCATCTTCCACCAACTTTACCCTCCCACCACCCCCCCCCAAAAAAAACAACAAAAAATCTTCTTGGTCAAAAAAATTAAATGACGGAATGTAAAGCTGCAAGTTCAACATAATTTAAAATAGCTAATTTTCTTCGAAGGAAAGACATAAAACACAAAACAAAAATCTTTTAATTCTTAATAAAAATAAATTTAAATTTTCAATTCTTAAAACATTTTAAATTTACCTCGGATGCATACATAATTTTAAAATAACAATTTCTTGTTCTAAAAATTCCTAATAATCAATTTAATAACTGTTCAAAGGTTTGCAGCAATACAGGCATCACAACGAACATAGACAGACTGGATGGCATTTGTACATTGCTCTGCTGTAATCTGTTCCCAGGTCCATCTGATGCAACAGATGAGGTGCTCCCTTTGGCCAATGGCCTCCATGTAGACCAAATCTTTAATGTGTCCTCATGTGAAAAAATCCAAAGGGTGAGGTCTGAAGATTGAGTGGGCCAAGATATCGGTCGACCACGTCCTCTCCCAACACCTTGGATAGTTAGTATCCAACCAATTTTGGATGACCCTCCCATAGTGGGTTGGACAACTGTCGACTTGGAACCACCTTCCCAATCTTTGTGCTAAAAGGACTTCCTCCAAGAACAGCTACCGTTTATATTTGACAAATGCGTGGAAAGACTCTGCGTTAAGTCGAGGGGTCAAAAAATGGGGACCTATTATTTCCTTATTCCACACAAAATCAGAGGCATACTCACTCCTATATTTTTGGGGTGGGGGATTCAAGGGGGTGGGGGGGGGTAGGAAGGTGAGTGGAGGGGTGGGGGAAAACATATACTTTTAATCATTTTTATAAAGGCCTTATGAAAAACTGCCTTTTCATAATTTCTATGTTTTTGCATTTTCACGAAAACGAAACAAAAACAAGAAATATGCCCAAGGACTTTTTTTCTTTCTTTTTAAATCAAGCATCGATTCCTGAAGTTTGGCAGTTTATTTTGGGGACACCCTGTATATCGCACTAGTATTTCTAAAGTGACAACAAAAAAAAAAAACAACTGAAAATGTGTCACTCTTGTCTATGTAGAGGGAATAGCATTAAGTCAGGAAGAGTGAGACAAGTGCTCCCTGGTGTACAAGCTCTTAAGCTAAGTACATACAGTTTTGATGGTCGATAAAGAGATATTTACCATGTTTTTCATAGTCATAACTGAAAAACGTGGATTTTTTTGTGTTGTGTCACTTAAGAAATACTAGTGCGATATATGTGCAATAAATTGAAGCAAAAACTACAATGAAGTTTAGCCAGGTTAGCTTCGACTCGTGGCGGCAACAGAATCAAGAAAGAGCAACGGAAAAATTTGCAGGGCATGGTGAGTGTAGGCACCACAAGGATAGTCCTGACACTTAATATGTGGCCGGTGCTCAGCTCCCCGGTGAACTTCTACAATGCACCCAAGAGAACACTGTACTAGAGGAAGATTTGGTTTTTTAACTAGAACTATGTCGCCTATGCGGATGTTATATGCAGACTTGTTCCTCCTAAAGTGCTTTTGCAAAGTTGCATCTTTTCCAGATCTGGCTATATAAGTGTTGAAGGAACAGCCATCGGCACTTCTTCCAGAGGAAGCTTTAAAGAGCGGTAAATCAAAAAAGTCCGTCTCGCAGGAACTGCATCATCTTAGCGCGGTTCCGTTCATATCCCTAGTCTAACTTGGAAAGATTAAAATAGAAGCAGTTATTATTTTGGTTCCACCAGTCTTCTTTTTTTTTAATTAATTATTATAATGGCGTGTCAACCCTTAAGGTCACTAACGCCATTCCTGTGTGTAGTAAAGTCTTGAAAGGTCATGATTTACGATCTTACCTGGAAGGGTCGGCTAACACTAGGTCCCGCTAGTTACAAGGTCTTGGAATCTTGGAAATGTATATTTCTAAAAATAAATTGTTTTTGTTATTTTACTTAACCAGTTTTATTGTCAAATACATTATCCAACTATAAGCAATTAAAAAATAACAAGGAGTGAAACAGACAAAAAGAACCGTTCGAATAAACGAAATCAATTAATTTAAAGTTTTAAGCACTTATTTCTCCGATTGACATCACCTAATTAAAACTTTCTTCAGAACCTTTTTTGTAGAGCATTTAGTAATCTAATAATAAAATAAGTCCCATGTTATGGTGGAGAGGCTTGAAAGGTACATGTGTTTTGATCAATGAGTAGGTAACTTAATTTGAGTTTTGAGAAATTGAGATAATCCTAGTCCAAAGTTTTAGCTGAGGCTACATTTTTGTGAATGCAGTACAGTAGTATCAAATTTAGGCAAACAACTTGTTTTATTGGTAGTCGGAAGGTCCATGGCAAATTTTCAGGTAATAATTTATTATTTATTAACCTCTCAGTGATCCTATTTTATAATTTATTATTGTTTTAATAGTTTCTCAGTGTTGCAATAGCTCTAAACTGGCAAGATCCATGACATTTTACAATATTCAATTACCAAGTTGCGGTTTAGTTAAATACCTTAAATACCCGGGTATTTATGAAATTGGGTATTTATCCTGGGTATTTACCCTTAAGAATAAATACCCGGGTATTTTACAACACTGGTTACAAGGTCTTGGAATCTTGGAAATCTATATTTCTAACAATAAATTGTTTTTGTTATTTTACTTAACCAGTTTTATTGTCAAATACATTATCCAACTATAAGCAATTAAAAAATAACAAGGAGTGAAACAGACAAAAAGAACCGTTCGAATAAACGAAATCAATTAATTTAAAGTTTTAAGCACTTATTTCTCCGATTGACATCGCCTAATTAAAACTTTCTTTAGAACCTTTTTTGTAGAGCATTTAGTAATCTTTCGAATGCTAATCATCCGCTTCACAAGATTGTCAACGGTTTTCGAGATACTAACAAAAGTATACAAAGTTACCAAAACTTTTTGTCTGTTAATAAAATATTTTATTCTAACCCTTCCTTAGCTCCAAACGTAACCAAAATTTCAACATATTAGTTTTAATGAAAGTAGAACATGCAGAAAATGTTTCAACTGAATCCCATGATTCTAAGTACCCAAAGTAAAAACGGTATTCAAAAACTATTTTTCCAATTTTCTCGAAAACGGTTAAAGCTATCGCCTTGAAAATGGTTTCATTCGTTTTCCTAGCCCAAGAAGCATATAAAACGAGTACTTACAAGCTTATGAACTCAAAAACGTAAGCGTTACGATTTTTTTTGCGCGAATTTCGCCCCAAACGCCATCTTCCAGTAGGCGGATTTTGCTGGTTAACGAACTTGACCTTTCAAATTAGACAAAAGATTTTTGTACCAAATTTCATCAAAATCGGATCATTCCTCTGGGAGCTACAAAGCGAACAGACAAATATATATATATATATATATATATATATATATATATATATATATATACAAATTTGAACCACCGTTATTTTCGGTCTCTAGGGGTTCTGAAACGCGAAATTTTCTAGTCGGCACTTCCGGATTGTTTCATTGTATCAACCTTATAAGCGGGGTTCCTCCCTATGGGGGAGGGAGGAACCGCGCAAAAAGTGTGATGGAGTTAGCTAGTTTGACGGATTATTAAAGAGTGGAGTTAAAGGGCGGGAATTCAACATAGATTTAATTCAAGTTAATAAGGTATTGAATTCTGCCAAGGTAGGAGCACGATTCTGAAGTGATAAATAGATGTCGTTTAGCACATTTAACAGCAGCCTCCCATAACCCACTACTTGAGGGATGGAAAAGACCCCCTTAAGAAGGAAAGGATGGAAAGTCTCCCTCAAGAAGTGTTTGGAATATTCGATTCAATGCGTTAGATGAACCAACAAGGTTAGTCCCCATCATTAATGTAAGTCCCACACCATACCCCAGCAAAAAATGAAAAACTTTAGGGCAGCCAAAAAGGCTGGCGTGCTTAAATCAGTGACCATTTCCAGATGCATGGCCTTTGTGGCAAAACATACAAAAACAACAAAATAACATTTAATTTTAGGAACTTTGCACAAAGTGGATGATTAAACAGAAAATGGTTCGGCAAAATCACTACCAGCCCGAGCTGATGAGAATGGAAGGGAAAAAAGAAACATGAGCATTATTAAGCAATATTTCAAGAAACTTAACGAAAAAGTGAAGTAACACAAAATCAATTATCCAGCAAAAGTTCCAAGAACTTGGTGAAGTGGGTGAAATTGTTATAATGGTTGCTGGTTCATGTGAGTGGGTGAAGTTATGTTATGCACTAAACTTCTTAAATAAAACATTTTGTTCATTTTACCTTTAATCTGTGAATGTCATACCTGTAGCTATTTATAGGTGTGGATGGAGAGTAAAAAATGGTAACGATAAGGGCAAGAATTTTGAGATAAGAAAGGTAGCTATTTAAGCAAAATGAACAGTCGGGAGGCCTGAGGGAGAGTGTGTGATACCTTGGCCAGATGCTGCCGAGACACAGGAAAAGATGGAGGTACCAATTTAGCGAAAGTTTGATTTAAAACCGAACACTCCTGTTAATGACAAAATTGACAATAAAGAAATCAACTCCTCCACTTACTTGAACATAACCCCACACATATCTCCTTAGAACTTCTCATTAGGTAAATCTACACTGCCCATATACCTGACTACTTTTTTCCCTGTACCTGAAATCCTGTTTTCATGGCCTTAATCTATCCCCAGATCACCCATCCTTTGACAACAGATTTTTATGATTCATTTTTTTTATATATCTTTATTAGTCAATTATACAATACATACAGTATTTTTTATAATTCATTTGTTCATGAATTAAAGTCATGATTTATCAATAGGGGAAAAAAGCCCATTGGCCAAAACCTATTAGCATGAAGTGTTAACAGATGTTTACAACTTGTTTATGTGTGACTATTTACAATATTTACATTTATAATATTTACATTTTACAATAGATCTCTTGGCCATTTGCGCTTAAGGCGACGGTGAGGGTTACCGGGAATGGAGGATGAAGATAAGTTATTGATTAGGGGATTGTCGTGACCAGGCAAGCGGGAGTGGAAGTTAAGGTATCGAGTTTTGGACAAGGTTTGGACAAAGGGGATTTCTAGGTCATAATGGATAGTGAAGTTTGAGACATAGAACGGAGCATTGACTATTTTACTGAGTATTTTGGATTGGAGAGATTGGATTCTGAGGATATTGGATCGCTTGGCACACCCCCAAACTTCCAAGCCACACGTCCAGGTGGGTTGAAGTATTGCAGTATATATCCGTCTCTTGTTCTGTAAAGATAGTTTGGAGCGAGAATCTAGTAGTCTAGTTAATAGTCTAAAACGTCTGTTTGTTTCCTGCCTTTTCTTTTGTATATGTTGGCTCCAGGTAAGTCGTTTGTCAAGGGTAAGGCCGAGGTAGGTAACTTGGGTTTTTTCACTGATTTCTCTTTGGAAAAGATTGACGGAAGGGCATTAGGATCTTCGAAGAGTGAATGTAATGTGCGAGGATTTTTCAGGGTTGACTTTAATCCGCCATTTTATGAACCATGGTTCACGCAGTTGGAGATGGGATTGAAGGTGTTTGGAAGCAAGTATAGGATCTGAATTGGATGAGAAGATGGCTGTACCGTCAGCAAAAGTAAAGAGGGTTGTGGAATGGTGGATGGGCATGTCAGCAGAGTACACGAGGAATAAGATAGGACTTAGGATGCCGCCTTGTGGAACACCAGCAAGCTGAGGAAAGGAAGAGGACAGAGATGATCCGAACTCGACATTGAAGGATCTGTCAGAAAGATAGGAATTTATTATAAGGTGATAGGTTGAGGGAAGGATTTTTTTTGAGTTTAAAAAGCAAGTCCTGGTGCCATACCCGATCAAATGCTTGAGCGATATCAAGAAATACACCAGAGCAATACTTCTTTTGCTCAAAGGAAGAGGAGATTGAGTCAACTAATCTGTGGCATTGGTGAATTGTGGAATGGGCTATTCGAAAACCAAATTGGTGGGGAGGGAGGCAGGGTTCAAGAATGGGGATTAGACGTTTAAGGAGAAGCTTTTCGAGAATTTTTCCCATAATGGGAAGGAGGGAGATAGGGCGATAAGACGAAGGATAATTTACCGGTTTTTTGAGTTTGTGGATCATTTTGATGGTAGATAATTTCCAGTAGTTGGGAAGGTAGGTTGTTCTTAGGACTGCATTATATACATAGGTTAGGAATAGGATAGCTTTTTTAGGTAAGCGTTTGAGGATTAAGGGGGTGATAAGATCAGGTCCAGGTGCGTTTCAGCTTTTAAGTCTGTGGACAGCTAAGGAAACTTCATGAGGATGGAAAGAAGAAGTAGGAGGAGAAAGCGGTAGGGCTGAGTCTAGGAATTCGTTTACATTTGAAGAATGGATAGGGTTGTGGATGGATTCGTGGGGACAGAATACTTGGGAAAGGTGGGATGCAAATGTTTCGGAAATTTCGGTGTCTGGTTTAGCCCAGCTGTTGTCATCTAGACGGAGAGGATGGGATAGGATTCGTTTAGTGGCTATCCATAGGGATTTGTCATCGGGAGTAAGTTTGTGAGTGTATTCAGCGAATTTGTTGTTAAAGTGTTTGTGTAGTTCGTATTATAGTTGTCTAGTCAGTTGGTTGAGGCGTGTCTTGTCTGATGGGTATTGTGTGGTTTGCCATATTCTTCTGGCTCTGTTTTTTTCGGTTTGAAGGAATTGTATATGATCGGGGAAGTAGGTTACTGAAGGTGATTTATGGGGAAATTTCCTACAAGGGGAGTATACAGCGATGGGGTCACCGATTTGGACCAATTTTTTTCTGGTGATTCTACATCGAAAAATAGTCGACACGTGTCCGAGCGTTCCGTCCAACACGCCTTAGGAGCTGAGAAATAAAATAAAATAGGTTGAAAGTACTTTATTTTTTATACAGAGTTTAGAAAATGATATCGACATGACTCTTTCACCAATTCTTTTGTTTTATAGAGTAGATTAAAAGAAAAATATAATCGTTAAAAAATAATTTATATTTCCTCAAATATATTCAAAAATATGCTATCGTTTTCAGGTAAACTAGTATTATACATTTTTTTACACCAAAAATAATAGCAGATTTAAAATCAGCACCCCAAGAAACCCTAATATATGGTTTTCAAAATAAATATAGAATGTTAACTTTTTTGCATATAACGTCAATTCCAGAACACGTAGAAACACCCCGATTGGACGGAAATGTGTCACATTTTGGCCTTTATTGGCCCTCCAAGTTTGGTTTGGATCGGGTATATATTCTTTGAAATATGGCCGGATTCTTGAATCTTTAACAAAATTTTAAGGGTCCCCCTCAGCAAAATTTAAAATACATTTTTTTTTATTTTTGTAATATTCCCAAAATTTGAATTTAGGGGGTTTTCAATGTGCTAAAAACGAATCTGACATCCGTTTTTAAATCAAAAATTGTTTCATAATCGATAACTTTTTAAATGTAGGTTTATGGAATATTTGGGCATAATAATGACTTCTACAGAGTCGAGTATGTAAAACATTTTTTTATTAAAAACGGATGTCAGATTCGTTTTTAGCACATTGAAAAACCCCTAAATTCAAATTTTGGGAATATTACAAAAATAAAAAAAAATGTATTTTAAATTTTGCTGAGGGGGGACCCTTAAAATTTTGTTAAAGATTCAAGAATCCGGCCATATTTCAAAGAATATATACCCGATCCAAACCAAACTTGGAGGGCCAATAAAGGCCATAATGTGACACATTTCCGTCCAATCGGGGTGTTTCTACGTGTTCTGGAATTGACGTTATATGCAAAAAAGTTAACATTCTATATTTATTTTGAAAACCATATATTAGGGTTTCTTGGGGTGCTGATTTTAAATCTGCTATTATTTTTGGTGTAAAAAAATGTATAATACTAGTTTACCTGAAAACGATAGCATATTTTTGAATATATTTGAGGAAATATAAATTATTTTTTAACGATTATATTTTTCTTTTAATCTACTCTATAAAACAAAAGAATTGGTGAAAGAGTCATGTCGATATCATTTTCTAAACTCTGTATAAAAAATAAAGTACTTTCAACCTATTTTATTTTATTTCTCAGCTCCTAAGGCGTGTTGGACGGAACGCTCGGACACGTGTCGACTATTTTTCGATGTAGAATCACCAGAAAAAAATTGGTCCAAATCGGTGACCCCATCGCTGTATACTCCCCTTGTTAGTGGAAATAAGTAGTCCAGTCTGGATGTCAGTAGTCAGTTTGTTTATGTCTATGTCATCCTTAGTCTTAAGAGGGATGTTTAGGTTTAAAGAGGAATTTAGGGAAGATTGAAATGAGCACCAATCAACTGGGCCGTTGATGAGGGATGGGCGTTGAGGACGAGTGAAAAGATTAGGATCTATGTAAGGAAAGCAATATAGGGCTGTGATCAGAAGATAAATCAAATAGGTTGGAAATATGGAAAGGAACATGTCTGACACCATGTGTTACAAAATAATCCACTATGTCTGGAGATTTGGATCTGGAAGTAGGCCAGTAGGATGGATTGGGAGGAGACATGATATTCAGATGGTGGGAGTGGATGGTGTGGTGAAAAAGGTTACCTCGAGAGGTCGAGAGGTTCGACGTCCAAATTCGGGATGTTTAGCATTGTAATCCCCTCCTGCATTAAATCTGGGACCTTTAGAGGAGAAGAAGGAATTGAGGACGTAAGAAGAGACTGCATTATTGGGTGGGCAATAAGCAGATGAAATGGTTATTGGGACATGGGAAGAGGATTGGAGGGTAACTGTGGTACTCTGCAAACATTCCAAGGCAATAGGTTTAGGATCAGGATAGTGGGAAATGGAGAATTTGATTAGGATGGCAGTCCCGTCTGGGTGGTCCGTTCTGTATGTCCTATATCCAGTAATATAGAAATGTAGTCGGTCAGTCTGGTGAGTTTCTGTAATCAGGGCTATGTCAATGTTTTTTTCTTGAAGTAAGTGGGTCAGTTCGTCTTTGTGGGCTGGGAGTCCATTGGCGTACCAAAGGAGGATTGAGAGGGATTTGAAGGAAGGGGCAGTCATGGATGCAGGACAGACAGGATGCTTTTATGATTCATAAATCTTTAATGTACTTTTTGTATGTGTTATGTTCTTTATATATATATATATATATATTTTTTTTTTTTTTCATTACAGGTACCCTTTTTACCCTCCCAGAGTGCGCTTTCTCACTAGAGTTTATCACCCAAATATTGATGAACATGGTAGGATTTGTCTTGATATTTTAAAGTTACCTCCAAATGGTTGCTGGAGGTGCACTTGCTCGATTGCAAATGTCTTAATAGGAGTACAGTGTTTGCTTTCTGAACCTAATCCTGACGATCCTTTGACTCCTGACATTGTAAGTTATTACTAAGCATTATTATTTTATATCCATTTATTTTAAATTCAGCTAATAAAGTTTCTTATTGATCTACTAATGTTTATCTTAGGAAATGTTATAATAATGTCAGTCAGGGTTTATTGGAACCTCATTAAATGTGAATATATTCTTTCTTAATTTACCAAACTTTCAGCTGAAATTTTAAAGCAATTATCATGACTGGTGATTAAAACAGAAGCATGAATAGTGATCTTCTTGTTTAGTTCATAAAAATATACACTAATAGTTGAATGTATTTCTTTCAGGCTGCTTTGTTCTCTAATAATAGAGAACTGTTTAATGATACGGCAAGAGAGTACACCCAAAGATATGCCAAATTTGAAAAGCCTCCAGTTCTACCTGAAGCTGTGGTAAATTATTATTTAATATAAAGAATCATGCATCTTATTGACAGTTAAATTTGATGGTTTAGTTTTATTATAATTGTACATTAGAGCACTGCTTTATAAATTTGCATAATTTGTTTTAAGCTTAAAATATGATTGTTAATTTAAGAATTATATGAATGCCAATTTCCTACTATTTAATGCACTATTATTAGTAGATCATGAATAATGGCTACTGATTATTTGTATATTTGAGAAATTGTGTGTGTAAATATTACTTAGATCGCTAGACAGTTTCTATATTGTTTACTCATTTAATATTAAAGTGGATACATGTGTTGCCGTTAATACCCTAAAAAATAAATGTTGGCCACTGGGCTTTTTATTCAAGGATCTTTTACTGGAAGACTATATTAACTAATTTACGATTAATATTTTAATGTGCATTTTTTTTTTTTTTTTTTTTAATAAAGAAGAACAAATTTTCAATTACACTAGAAGTGGTCAAATACTTTCAAAAATCAGTGTCTACTTAAGAAATTTGAAATTTTGGTTGATAATTTCATGTGTATCTTTCTCAAAAGTATCTAGTTTTCTTGTACTAATTAAAAGTATTGAAAAGGTGGCAACAAATGTTTTCTGAATATTAAGCCTATTTGGGGTCTCCCATGGTCTAGTGGATAGAGCGCTGGATTCATAAGCGGGAGATGGTGGGTTCGATCCCCACCGGCGGCAGGAATTTTCTCATCTCAGGGCTCGCTGAGAAGATTCTTGGCTGCACCCTGGAGGCCGGCACTAATGGCCAAGAATTATGTCGATGCGCCGTTAAAAAAAAAATTAAGCTTATATTTTTTATCAGTTTTAGGATAAATTTTATATTACGTTTCTAATTGGAAAAGGATGAAGCTGTTCAATATTAAGCTACTGTACTGTTTTCGTTCATCCTACTGTAGAATATTTCTAATATCTCGAATAATCATATACTTTTTTTTATATTACTTTGTGCATTTTTATTCTCCTGGAAACCACTATTTCTTCATATTTATTTGTGTTCAATCAAATATGTATTCATTTATTTAACTTCAAGTTCCATATTTGTTCAACATAAATACAACCAATGTTTTTAATGATAGCCCATTTTATTCCTTCACATACTTCAATAATTCTTTCTTTGTTATTTTCTCTAATATAGTTTGTTAGAATGGCCTAGTTGGTTCCATTTTGACAAAAGTGATGAAGTACTTGGTTTTTAATTATTACCCTTGTCAAGTAAACATAAAATTGTCATCTATTGCACACTTTATTCAGTATTGTATTTTCTTTTTTTTTTTTTTTTTTTTTGCCAAAATGAAGAGAAATGACCATTCCAGGATGAATACACCGGTTCCCGTTGAGCACCCAAGTTAAACTATGTGGCCACTACTTCAATGGGTGACTGGAAAAACCATTTTCCATTGGCATTACAAAGAGGTGGCAACCTTGTAGATAGCCCAGCTGTTAATATGGCCGAAAAGAAAAAGACTGAAGTTAAAATCCCTTTTAAAAAATAGAAATATTTATTTCCAGAACTAGCGAATTCCTCAAAAAAAACATATTTTATCTAAGTAAAAAAGAAATCATTACACGATGTTTTTATATAAGATCACTTTCACATATTTGTTAATGTATACATGAGGTGTGAGGACTGACTGTTCTAACTGGAACATTGTTGTCCAGGCCGACTGAAGGGAAGGCCCAACGTTTTTGTGTGTTTTTCTATGTTCTGGATTTAGCACAATGGCTTAGGCCAATGTTACGGGTAGGTCTGGGGCAAAAAGAGAGAGACCCTGGTTGGTGCTAATGATTTTGCAGTCGATACAACGAAAACAATATATATATATAAAAATGTTATTTATCCTTCTTGTTGAATGATATGAAGCAATTTATGAAACATGTTTGGTGAACGTTTAATTATTTTAAAGTCAATTTTTCAAAATTCAAGTGGTAATTGAACCACTTCAAGTGAATATTCTCTAACTACTTAAGGACCAAGCCCGAGAGATCTAGGGTATTGATGTAATTTAGATTTTCCCATAAACGAGTTTACTCAGACACTGAAAATGTTACGAATATTTAATACCATTGCCCGTATATGGTTTTTAATTCATTTTTAATTTTACTATTGTTACATAGACTAAAGTTTTGTACTACTTTTGACTAGGTTGTGTTTTTATTTATTTATTTTTTTTTGGAAGCTCGAGTTAACTTGGATAATGACATGATCCATTATAAATAACTTGCTTTTTTACCAAAAAAATTGTTTTTTGCACCTTTGAAAGCTGCATCTATTTATAGTTGTAGATAATAAAAATTGTATTACAAAATCTGGCATTTTTGTCAAAATGAAATTTATGGAATAGGAAGTCTTTGAAATTTACCCCTATGAACACACATCAAAAATTTATGCAGCTGACTTTAGACAATCAGTTATTAAATCCCTTCATATGTTATAAAAAATATTTAAAACACTCCTTAATCAAAGGCATGTATGAGGTTACTGTCATTCATTCTATGAGAGCAGTTTCTTATGTGGTGATAGTACTTTCCTATGTTGTTGGTTTCTTCTGCGGAAAGAATTTTGTGTTGACAGATGTTTTAGAGGCTGGCCAAGTTTAGACAATAACTAAATTATTAACTAACAATTAATTTCCTGTATATTGTAAAGCAAAGAATAAACCACTCTACAAACTGATGTATTATAAACAAAAATAAATAAAAAACAAAAAAAGGAAATCAATACATATTTATGTTTAGCCTCACAGATATGAATATTTGTAATACCGTGCGAATCGTCTATAATTAATCCTAAGCCAATTTCTCCCTTCTAATTTATGTTTTTTAGAAAACTTCCTCATTGCTTCGAAGCAAATTCGCTTCAAAAACATTGGGCAATATACCTGCTGTTTGTGAGCTTGAAGGAAGTTCTTCGTTTTTGGTAATATAATAGATATTCTTTTGAATGCCATATGTGATTGTGAGTAGCTTGTTTAAAATGAAGTGAAGGCAATCATCGTCCCAAAATACATTGTATTTATTTAACTATGCCTTCCTAGATAAGAGAATTTATTAGCTAGCTGTAAATAGATTTTTATTGTTCAGCATGTTTTTCTGTTGGTTCTTGTTTTTTAATGAACAAGGAAATATGCGCATATGTTCAACATAAGGTAAGCTTGCATGGTTAATTTTCATTTCAGATACTTCTCTAATTTAATATTTATTTTCTTTGTTTTGTGACTTTTGCATTGTATTATGGAGTAATTTGTAAATTAGAATAAAATTCTATCCATTATATAATTCAGATTTTAAATTTGTATTCCTTCTTAATTTTTGTGGGAAATGAAATAAAAAAATAAATATATGTTCAAAACTTTAATGATGTCCTATTTGTTTTTACTGAACCGTTGAACTCCTATAAAGCCACACTTCTAACCTAAAAATAATAATTGATGATAGGTAGTTTGAACTAGATTACTTTCACATTAAATATTTGGCTATAATGAAATATTTTATTTTATTTTGATGATGTCCTGGTCCAAATCATGGGATACCAGAATGGTATACATTATAATGGGTCTTTTTTAAATAATGACAATACAAATCATAAGGTGAAAAATAGTATATACAGTGGTGGCTAAAGGGGGGGCATAGCCCCCCAAATGAAAATTCACAATCTTTTTCGGTTAAGTTAGAAAAATAAATTTCTTAGGCAAATTAATAGTAATAAGTTCTAATTAATGTATGGTCTTAGTTTATGAAATACTGATTTCCAGGTGCACACCCCCAGGCACAGCGGTAAGGCCATACTAAATTAGCCCCCCAGAAATTTTTGTCTAGAGCCGCCTATGAGTATATAAAAAATGGTGAAAATAGTATCAAGAATAACAATAACCAATAAGTAGACGTATAAAAATATAATATAATAACATTTTAATTGCAATATAAATATAGGTAAAATGTTATGAGATGAAGCAAACAGTATTCTAGGTCATGAAATTAAATTTACTGCATGCTAAGAAAACAACTCTGTATACATTTAATGACAAAACCTATGCATTGAAGCAATAGATATGCTGCTGCATTGCTATGACATGCTGTATAATTGGTCACTCAATGTAGTTGATCAGGTCTCTTGAATTGTTATTTGTTTTAACCATGGCCTACTGGCTAGCCCGCTGTATTCCCATGGGGATGATTTCGGTTTGAATCGTGCCTTTGAAAGGTGGACTTTTTTGCCCTTTCCTCCGAAGGAAAGTAGCAATTGAGGTTGCACTCATGATGGAATTTTTGAAAAATGTCTCCAAACCTCGAAAACTAATCCCGTTAAACATTATATATATATATATATATATATATATATATATATATGTGTGTGTGTGTGTCTGTTAACACGATACACACCAGAGTTTTTGATTTTTTGCCACGAAACTTGTTTTATAGTATTCCCCCAGCAAACGATTCAAAAAGTTTTTAACCAGCTGGAGGGGGGGGGGGGTTCTCTGGAGCCAAAGTAGTTATTTGCGAATACCACCCATAATTTTTGTTATTTTTCAACAAAACTTGATATTTGTTGCGGTCATCTAACGAGAAATATGTGTTGTAAAAATATACTAAATCGGTTCATTAAGAGGGGGGTTTATTCTGGAGCCAAATTACTAATTTGCTTGTACCGATCGTAATTTATGTTGTATTGTAAGGAAATGTTTTATACATCATGGATATTTAATAGGAAAGAAGTGCTGTAAAAATCAACTAAATCGATCTATCGGACGGGGGGGGGGGGGTACTTTGTACTATGCTTGAATAGTATTCTCCCGCCAAACGTAGAAAAGCTTCTTTGTTGTTTTTCCTGGAGCGCCTTTGTGTTGATATTACTTTATATGGGTTGTAGAGTTCTGACTTCTACCACTAGGATCGCTGTATCCCGTTCCTGTGTTATTACTGTTTCCTGTTCCTTTTATTATTCATCAAGATCAATAGAAAAAAAAATGAAGTTTTTGTGTATTCATGAAGTAGTGTAGACCCAGGCATACACACAACTCTGGGAGGAAATTAATTACAATATTAATAATTGAAACATTTGCTCTTTACAAATGTAAAAGAGCGGAACTATTCATGTTTTTATTTTATTTATATAGGTTGTTTTAATCAAATTATTCAGGAATGTACTTGACACTACTCAAATTTTGAGGAAAGTGCTTAGTTATGCAGCTCCTGCATGACAAACTTTTAAATGATGTGCTCGCTAAAAAAATTCCCTGCTGGAGAAATCTGTAGATGATTTGGCGCTAATGCTAATGGCCTAGAAGCAGATGGACTGTAAAAAACAACAATGAAGTGTTTCTGCCCCTTCTTTCATTCTCTTTCCTCTCCCTCCCACCCCCTATCCTCCATGGCTTCTTGTGCCTTATGTAATTGATTGACGAGTTGTTGTTCGGTTTGAGCCTCATCCTGATCCAGCAATGTTGGAGGTTTGTAGTACTAAAACTTTTTTGGTAATTCAGACATTCTTCATTACAGTTGTATAAGTTGTTATTTGAATTTCTTAAACCACTCAAAGACTTTTACTGAGAGCATCCTCACCATAAGCTTTGACAAGCATTCAATACAATTCTTCTGCAGTTTTCATGAAATGGTAACAGAAAATGAATGCTGCTACTTGTAATTTCCAGGTAAAGAAAATTTACATATTTAAAGCAACAAACTATGTTGGGGCTTGAAATTTGTATTGGTGCAAGATGAAAATCTTTGTCAGATGTCAAAAAAGCAAATGACGCCAATGGCAGTACGTTATAATCACGAAATTGACAGTTGGAGCCTTCTATGGGGTAATTCTGGTTTCATATTTACAGACCTGGTGGTCTTAGCATCCCTAATGATGACTTTTTTGGGTGTGATTAAAGAGGTGAGTGTGGAGGGAAAGAAAGAAACCTCTTAATAGAAAGGAAAATAAGGTTGACTGTGAAGCATGAAGGTTGGCCAAATTACTAATTTGCTTGTACCGATCGTAATTTCTGTTGTATTGTAAGGAAATGTTTTATACATCATGGGTATCTAATAGGAAAGAAGTGCTGTAAAAATCAACTAAATCAATCTATCGGACGGGGGGGGGGGGGGGGGGGTTACTTTGTACTATGCTTGAATAGTATTCTCCCGCCAAACGTAGGTTGGAAAAGCTTCTTTGTTGTTTTTCCTGGAGCGCCTTTGTGTTGATATTACTTTATATGGGTTGTAGAGTTCTGACTTCTACCACTAGGATCGCTGTATCCCGTTCCTGTGTTATTACTGTATCCTGTTCCTTTTATTATTCATCAAGATCAATAGAAAAAAAAATGAAGTTTTTGTGTATTTATGAAGTAGTGTAGACCCTTGCATGCACACAACTGTGGAAGGAAATTAATTACAAAATTAATAATTGAAACAGTTGCTCTTTACAAATGTAAAAGAGTGGAACTATTCATATTTTTATTTTATGAAGATGAGTGTGGAGGGAAAGAAAGAAACCTAATATAAAGGAAAATAAGGTTGACTGTGAAGCATGAAGGTTGGCACATTATTGTTTGAACCTACACAACATTTTTAGAGATTGAAAATCTGCCATTAATTGAAGGAAATAAGAATTCTATAATTTTCAATTCAATTTGCAATGCCAACTTCCTGAAAATTAAGGAAAGGCATTTGTATTTAAAAAGATAATGCATGCAAGAATGATGACCTAAAATGGTAAAGACCCAATCCGTTGAATCTGGAGATTATTTAACATTTGGTTATTGAATAATTTGTTATAGGACCCCCTCCTCATATATTCTTTCCTATATTCTGCTTTATTATAATTCTTTCATAGATCCTTTAAAAATGGTTAATTGTCATTTGATGTATAAAATTTTTGAAAATGTGATGGGTGATTTTTTAATTTTGATCAGTATTTATATACTTGCTTATTTAATTTAAGTATTCTGAACTATTTATTTATTATTTAGGTCTTGGCAAATTTTCAATTTTTTCTTTCCAATTTCAAGGCTCCTGACTGGATTTTAGCAAAGGTATGGGCAATTCATCATAAAATTCCTTAAATAGAAATCTTCAATTTCAGAGATCATTGCTTTAACCACTCATTTACCCTGGGACCTCCCTAGTCTTAAGATGATCTACATTATATCAATTGAAATATGAAAGGATAGCACATTAAATAATAGAGTGGAATTTTCATAAAATATAATCTTTAATTAGGATTAAGGTCAGTTTGGGTTGACAATCACCATCCAATGGGAGTTATTTTGCCTTATAATGCATGTATTAATCCTTAATTAGTATCAATGAATACATTTTATAATTAATTTAATATATCCAGAAAAATAACAAGGAACTTAAACCTTTAGTTTACTTTTCTAGAAATATAATATTTCTTCAAACCTTGGTCTTAATTGTATATGTTCACTCATAGAAGAGGAACCATAACACAATAATAATTATATTAGAGCACAAACTAACATTGTGGAGCCACTTTCAAAAATGTTAAAAAGAGACTTGATAAAAATTAAAAAGGCTGTTATTTAATATTTATAGTTCTTAAAACAGCCCTTTCTTTTCATTCTCCTCTTTTGTTGTCACAAAAGAATGCACATTCTTTTGTTGCAAACTATCCAACTAATAAAGGCATGTACCAGGCATGGCAATTGCTTTACCAGTTGTATTTTAATTCCTAAGCTCCCAATCAAAAAATGATGAAGGAAAGTATTCCCAAATCAGTGCAATGAATGTGTCATCAGGTACCAGGTATGTGCAGAGAGGTTCAATATCTTGAAAGTTACAAGCTGGCAGCTCAAATATGTCAATGACAACTTGTATATGCTTTGTTGGATTTTTCATTTTTACCTTACTATAGCAGCATTGATTTGTGTCAATAATATTCCTAAAAGTGATAAAATCAAAAGTAATTTGGGAGACAAATAATATTTATAGGATTGAGCGTTTCAATTATAGATTATTGGACACCAATGGTAAATAAAACTTGTTTACTTTTTTCACAAAAATATAACTTATTGTTCTCATACCAAAATAATCATTACTTAAATCTAGGTATTTATATATCTGCTTATTTTTGTATTTTTTGGGTTGCATATACTCGTTTTTTTTTTCTTCTGAATACTTCTCGACCTTGATCAAAACATTTTTGTATGCAAATGTAAAGTGCATAGGGTTTAGATGAACACGAAAGTATTCTCCTTTTTTCCTACCTGTTTATTCTTGTTTCTCTTTTAATGTCTTAAATCTCATTTTTCTCTCTGGTTTGACTTTAAGAGAAAGTTTTTGATTGAAATAAATTTTTGATACATCATTCCTTTTAAAGATTTTTTAACATTGACCTGTCAGAAACTTATGCCTTAATTTTGCCAACTTTTCTCACTCTTAATATTTTTTATTGCAGCATGTGTACAATAGTAGTTACACAGTTTAGATTACGCATGTTATTAAATTTAGTAATAATGTATGACAAGTTATTCTTAAAATTTACCATAATCAGTGACTTTTTCAGGTAATTTTTTAACTTTAAATCACAAGCAGACATCAAATATGTACCTGCTATGTTTATTTATTGGTAATAGTTATAATAATACATTTCCATGATAATTATTGATAATAATGATTTTTTATTATTTAATAATTGTAATTATGTTTTAATATTTAATAATAAGTTATCTAATATATAAAAATGGATTCATCAATTTTTATGTATTAGAAAATGCATAATATTTATATATCACAGGTGTTGGGAGCTGGTCGGTGAAGGTTCATCATCATTTCCCTATATGATACATAATATTATATAACTAACTAACACATCAGCGAGTGTGTGATGTTCAGAATGCAATAGCTGTCGTCACTCAGAATCGGAATAACAACTAAACTTTAGTACTTACTAACAGTTATCCCATTAAGCAAGTTGAAGGGGTGTCTCTAAGGATTAGCACAGTGGTTATGATAAGCAAAGAACTTATTTAGATAGGGGACTCTTTTTGGAGGAGAGTTGCATGCTAAGGAACGGTGCAACTGCTCAAGGGCTAAGAGCTAAGTGTATATTGTGAAAGAACTATATGATATCAATAAGTTTATTTTGATCTTGATTGGCTTGGTTTTGTTCATTCCTACAATTAAGTTGATATAGGTTTTATTTATTTTGAATAGAAGGGTTCTTGTTCACTTCTTTATTTCTATTGTAATGTTTAATTATTCTATAGGCATCAAGCATAGTAGAAGCTGATAAGGAATATGAAAGAGAACCATGCGATGAATCTGGGCTTTCTGCAAGCAGTTCAGCATCTTCATCATTCTCCTCAACATTTCAACCACATTCATCTTCATCTAAATTATCCTTAATGGTAATTTTTTTTTGTTAATGTAAAGTTAACTTATCTTTTTAATTATGACCTGGAAAGACTAATGATTATTTAGTAAAAGTTCACCAATTTTTTAATCTGATCATTATACGGCTCTCTTTGCAGGGAAGGAGATGGATCACTATGACAAATCAATATTTCCAAAAGTTCTAGGACTTCATTAGCACCATACAAAAATTGCATATTCTATTTAAGACTTTAATATAAATCGGACTGCTAAGCTTCACACACACAAACACACATATGTGTATAACTATCTGATTTAATTTCGTTGTTAAATAGAGCTAGAAGCTTATTGTTTAACACTTATGTATTGGAAATACTCTTCTCTCCATTTAATTTTATCACAACTACCAAATATTGGGGTCTCCTGTGGTCTAGTGGCTAGTGCCTTAGATTTATAAGCGGGAGATGGTGGGTTCGATCCCCTCCGGCGGCAGGAATTTTCTCATCCCACGGCTTGTTGGGAAAATTCCTCACTGCTCCCTGGATGTCGGCACTAATGGCCTAGGTGTTGAAGCGCCATAAAAAAAAAAAAAAAAAAAAAACTACCAAATATTGAAAGGAAACGTTCTTCTCCCATGGCAGGTCGAGAATTCCATCATGAGAAAAGAAACTGAAAAATCCACATTCCAGTAATTAAAGCATGGCTTTCAGGAACTGTGTCATGTCATCCCTTTTTCATAATATATTCAACCGTAGTGCGATTTAGAAGAAATTCCCTAAAGTTGGATTATACGGGAAAGAACTTGTTCTTATTTTACCTGGATAATTACATTGATAAACTCATTTTACTTTCAAATAAATAACACACACATCAATAACACAACAAGGAACATTCTAAAAAGCATGAAAACCAAATTTTTGAAAGAGAAAAGGTTCATTAAAAACAAATGAATTTTGTCAGAAAAAAATATTAACACTTTGATGACTGGTGACACCAACATGTTACCATAGTTTTTTTGTTGGTATTTTCAGCCACTGGGCGGTCATAAAACTATTTTAACGCTTCCATAGATTTTGATGCTACCGGTGGTCAAATTGTTAATATGTCTGTAAAATAAACTAGTCAGGTAATACCTAAGCTTTTTATTAAAAGAACTCAATGTTTTTTACAGGAACCAGATCTTTTAGAGAGTGATGATGAGAAGGACCTGATGAACAGTGGCCGTGGAGCCTCATCAATTTTGTGTTTACCTTCAACATCAAAGCAGCCATCTGGATTTTACATACAATCATCTCCTCCCTCACCTTATTTATCCATAATGGTGAGTTCTTTGATTATTTATTTAATTTTAATTTCTAATGAAGTGCTGTTCTAAGATGCCAACTTAGAAAGCTTGCGGAATGTGTTTAATTTATTAAACGGTCATATACCATACTAGATAGACTACACCACCAGTGACCTAATTCTAAAGTTTAGTATTTAAAACTTTATTCAAAAGTAGGATTTCATTTAAATTGTATAATATACTGTTACATTTATATGCTTAAAGGAACTATCAGTAAATTCTTTTACATTAGCATATCATTAAAATGAGACATGTTGAGGATGTATATTAAACATGCCATGTACGGTTTAAATTACTTTTTTTTGTTTCTTTTTTGTGTAATTTACCTGTAAATTATTTTTCATATAAACAAATAAAAGTGCATTTATTTTAATTTTTTTTGCTCTAGTTATGTGCATTACTAAAGTGCAATTTAATTTGTCTTCTTTCTATTATGTTGTAATTTTAACCATTTGCCTGATGAGTTTTTAAATGCTACTGAAATCTTACATGTATGCTAAATATGTATGTCTTATATATGACTGGCATAATAGACAGAAGGTTAATAAATTAAAAAAAAAAAACAACAAAAAAACAGTTCCATACAGGTCCAATTTAAAAATAAAAAAAACTTTGTTCTATACAAATCTCTTACCTCTGTGGTGTCTCTTCAGAGAAATACACTTACGAATTAAATACCTTATAAAATGGGATCAACTCGAGGAGGGGTATCTTCCACCAGTAGGGCTACAGGGAGGGAGTATCTCCCTGAAGAGATATCATGTAGATGTGACAAATTTTTATTTGTTGACAGATCTGTTTTTTAGTTCTTGATTTCCCACCTTTTAAGCTTTAAGTAATTTAGAAAAAAAGTAATTTAAGATTTTAAATAAAAAAATAGGTAGAACATCTGAAAAGACTTCTTGAAGGAAGCATTCAGAAAAAATTAAAAAAAGAATTACCGAACTACAGACAGAGGCATGGTTCTTCACTCCTAATTAAAGAACACAAGTAGGTAGACAGGGGAAGATGAAAGACCCCTCCCCCCAGAGTCTGTCCTTTTAATTAGACTATATAAATCATTGGGATTACTCCTATATTTTTCCCATGAGAGATTATTATTATTCTAGTCTTCCTTTAAATTTCATTTACAAAGGTTTCATATTGCATATCTTATACTTTTTTCTATTAGTGATTTCTTCAATTTCTTATTCATCTGGAAGAGGACCCAGGACCCATTATTTATTTCCCATTAGTAATGCTTAATATTAGACTGTAACTAACTCCACTAATATAATCTCCAATGATTTTACGTCATAACCTATGAAAATTTGACGGTTTCGTTAGTACGGTAACCACCTGGGTTAGTCGCCATAGCAACGGAACCCTCGTGTACCATCATCCTGGCATAGCCGAACCGTTACAGTTTTAGCGTCACACTAGGCCATTGCTAAGACATATCCATCTCAAAACTTGTCTAAATTACACAGAAGTCTAAAAGATTGCAATATACCTGCCACACTAGTCAGTTTAGGTTAAGCAATGGGTACCTGGGTCTAGAACTAGCTAGTTAGAAAAGTGGTTAAATTTGACAATTGTTTTTTTCTTACAATATGTCTCAAATGATTGAAGGTAATACAGCCAGGCCAGGAAGAAGTTTTTCTGGTCCTCCCTCTGCTATTTCTGTTGAATATTTACTCCTATTTAATTTATTTATAGGAACCTGATCTAATAGAAAGTGACATTGAGGATGAAAAGAGCATGTACAGTGAGCCAGGCCCTTCGTCAAAACTATTTCTTCCATCAAGATCGCTCCCTAAGATATCATCAATGTCTGTATGTTTGCTCTATCATTTTATGTTATATTTTTATATTATGTTTACTATAGAAACGTTAAAGGGACAAGGATTCAGCAACCAGTTCAGGTTTGCTTTTCACCTGTTCATTTCATAGAAATTATTGGATCTATTTATTCCCCAGTATAAATGAATAATACCATTTATTTATTTTACATCTTTAAAATATTACGAAAATAGATTGATGTACATCCCTACAGATATAATTCAGATCGGTAGATGAAATATTGTCAGTCGTCTATTAAAAGCTTAGGAGCCTGCTAAATAAGTTTTTTTTTTTTTTTAAACCAAATCTTAGAAGGCTATATAATATATATATATATATATATATATATATATATATATATATATATATATATATATATATATACATATATATATATATATATACACATATATATATATATACACACATATATATATATATATATATATATAGACATATATATATATATATATATATATATATATATATATATATAATGTACTTTCCTGTCACTAATTTCTTTCTCTCCTATTAGAGAAGAAAGAGCTTTCTATTCTGTTTTACACACACGCACACGCACACAAATTCTCTCTCTCACTCTCTCTCTCTCTCTCTCTCTCTCTCTCTCTCTCTCTCTCTCTCTCTCTCTCTCTCTCTCTCTCTCTCTCTCTCTCTCTCTCTCTCTCTCTCTCTCTCTCTCTCTCTCTCTCTCTCTCTCTCTCTCTCTCTCTCTCTCTCTCTCTCTCTCTCTCTCTCTCTCTCTCTCTCTCTCTCTCTCTCTCACACACACACACACACATGGTGTGAGTGGGGTACTTTCATAAGCGATAAAACCATGTTTTTTTTTCGTGAGATAACTCACAAAAAAAAACCTGCTCTCGAGACAAGACAAATTCCACTCATATACGGGGTGTTCAAAACTCGATTGACACCCTTTTTTTTTTTTCTTTTTTTTTTCTGAAATTTAAATACGAAACTTGGTGGGTCTTAACGTGGTCGAATGTACTTTCATTGGACCTAATGCACGACCTCTTAACTTTCTCCACTTCTTCTCTAGGGATCCTAACTCTGGAATCTCCAATGGAAAGGGGTTATTTTTATGACGGATTATTGTAGAGAATCAACTTTTATGTCGATTTTTTTCATTTTTTCGCTAAAGCGCACCAATTAGTAACGAATTGCCAAAAACTGATAAAACCCTTGTTTTTCGCCACTTTTCTGCCAATAGCGTAGAAAGGACGCCCGTAATAAAAAAATTAGTTGATATAAACATTGTAGAGGATTAAAAGTACTTTCGAAAAAGAACCTTTAAATGCCTAAAATATTAATAGGAATGGAGCAAAACACACTTTTGTTTTTGAAGTTTTCAGAAAAGTTCATTATCAGCGTGATCTACGCTTCAGTAAAACGTAATAAACATTTCCTAAACTATTTTTGCTCCACCTAGTTTTGGATTTAAGAACATTTGAAGAAAAAATCAAATTCAATTACTTTATAAAGGCATTAAAATAATAAATTTAAAGCAATAGAACTCACCTAACGATTAGAATTTCGTAATAATTATTTTTGTGTTGGACGAATATTTTTTTGTTTTTTACGGCGCCTTGACATCTAGGCCATTAGCGCCGACATCCAGGGCGCAGCGAGGAATTTTCCCAACGAGCCGTAGGATAAGAAAATTCCTGCCGCCACACATGTCAAGGCGCCGTAAAAAACAAAAAAATATTCGTCCAACACAAAAATAATTACTACGAAATTCTAATCATTAGGTGAGTTCTATTGCTTTAAATTTTTTATTTCAATGCCTTTATAAAGTAATTGAATTTGATTTTTTCTTCAAACGTTCTTAAATCCAAAACTAGGTGTAGCAAAAATAGTTTTGGAAATGTTTATTACGTTTTACTGAAGCGTAGATCACGTTGATAATAAACTTTTCTGAAAACTTAAAAAACAAAAGTGTGTTTTGCTCCATTCCTATTAAGATTTTAGGCATTTAGAGGTACTTTTTGGAAAGTGAATTTCTACGTTATTGGCAGAAAAGTGACGAAAAACAAGGGTTTTATCGGTTTTGGGCAATTTGTTACTCATTGGTGCGCTTTAGCGAAAAAATGACAAATATAAAATCGACATAAAATTCGATTCTCTACAATAATCCGTCATAAAAATAACCCCTTTCCATTGGAGATTCCAGAGTTAGGATCCCTGGAGAAGAACTGGAGAAAGTTGAGAGGTCGTGCATTAGGTCCAATCAAAGTACATTCGACCACGTTAAGACCCACCAAGTTTCGTTTTTAAATTTCAAAAATTTTGGGGAAAAAAGGGGGTGTCAATCGAGATTTGAACACCCTGTATATGCACAAAAATTTGCCCACATAGATGGAATTAATTAAATACAGGCCTGGTAGCACTCTAGAGAGGAAGTGAACAAGTACATACCTCCGTGCAGTCCCAAAAGCCGGAAAATGGAGAAATGGCTAAGCGATAAGGATTTGGGATGGAGATGGGGTTAAAGGAAGTGAAGAAAAGTTACTTCGTTTAGAGCCTTCTGCTCAAATTCAAGAATATAAATGTGCTTTAGGTCCACCCGACAAACCTATGTAATCCATTGTATAACATATAGTCTTCTTTTTCGTACATGGCCACCGTGCAGGTGAGAACGCCAGCAGACACATTTTTTAGACACTTTTTTGTAACGCTTAGGTCTACCTGGCAAATCTATGTAATGTACTCAATAACATACAGTCTTCTTTCTCGTACATGGCCACTGCGAACGACAGCAGACACTTTTTTTGTGACACATACAGTCTTCTTTTTTGTACATGGCCACGCTACTGCACATGCGCGATCGCCAGCGGACACTTTTTTGTGACACATACAGTCTTCTTATTCTTACATGGCCTCTGCGCATGCGCAAACGCCTGCAGACAATTTTTTGTAACGTTTTTTCCATTTTAGTCACCGCTAAAGCAGATTTATGCTAAAAACAGACATATACTGCAGTAATTGAGCCTCAGCAACAAAGGGAAGCCGGAAGCGGAGATATCGTTCCTCCATAGAGGGATGCTTGACCTTGAAAAGGCTTGAGTATAAAGCTTGTTATCTTGTCTGAATTCGAACTATGACTGTCCTAGTCGTAGACAGCTAATTATATGATTGGCACAGAAAATAAGGAAATACATAGTACATATAATTATTCACATGGAAAAAAAAGTTCTTAAAGAGAATCATGAACAATTACAGACATAAACGAATAAGCATTGTCAACAAAAAATAATAAGAATATCCCTTTCGATAAATAAAAGTGACAAATGGTCAAAATAAGAACAAATAAATATCATTGACTGGATGCCTTTGGCAGCCGGTAGACCTCTTCCTCATAATCAATCCTAATAAAATTCCGTAATTGTTGAGACAATTGTCAATAAATGTGTGAAAAAAATGTTTACTGCGGCATTTGAGGAGAAAAATTCTTTGTTCCCAAGCAATCGTGTTTACCTGGGTATTCCGGGATATTTTGTATATAAGACCTTTATGGTTAGGGAAGTTCGCTCTATTAAAGCGAAATTCCCTAACCCTATTTTCCATAACCTCAGCTACCACCCTCAAATTAATGGGTGATCAAAAACCCCTCTCCCCCACCCACTCCTTTCTCCAACACTTACATACCTTGATAAACCGTAGTCAGAAATGATTTCTTGTTTGGGATTTATGTGAAGCAGGTAAAAAAAAAAAAAAAAAAAAAAAAAAAAAAAAAAAAAAAAAAAAAAAAAAAAAAAAAAAAAAAAAAAAAATAGTACTTCCTTTTTTCCATTTGCGGCGCCATTTTATTTGTTGTGAGACTGACAGTCTCACAACATGCGGGGATGTATTGGCCCCTGGGAGGTGGCGTTAAGGCCACGAAACATGTAGGGAAATGAACAATTAAAATGGTACGAAAGGAAAAAAGGAAGAACTATTTTTTTTTTTTTTTTACCTGCGCCACATAAATCCCAAAAAAAGAATAAATTTGATTGGACAGAAACACGTCGAATAAAAAAAAGAAATGATTTCGCATTCGTGAGACATAGTTCTCAGTCGTCTCATCGGTAAGTCTATTTTTTTTTTCTCTCTTTCTGTGCATCGACTGCCGAGGCCAATAGCCTATTCTCATGTTTTTGTTTCTTTTATATCCATGTGACCCATCTAGTTCTTAGACCAGAATTGATCTACCTCTAATTTAAGCTCTAGCTATAGCACATACTTTCTGTTTAATGATTTTCCTTTCTTTTTAATCTTTTAGCACGGTTCCTCCCTACCTCCATAGGGAGAACCCGCTTATGAGGTTGACCTCACGACGCAATCCGGAAGTGCCGACTAAAAACTTTCTCGTTTCAGACCCCATAGATCACGAAAAATGGTCCGATTTTGATGAAATTTGGTAAAAAATTTGTCGTCTAATTTGAAAGGTCAAGTTCGTTAACCAGCAGAATGCACCCAATGGAAGATGGCGTTTGGGTCGAAATTCACGCGAAAAAATCGTAACGCTTACGTTTTTGAGTTCATATGCTTGCAGGTACTTGTTTTACAGATTTCTTAACATAGGAAAACGAATGAAACCATTTTTAAGGCGATATCTGCAACCGTTTTTGAGGAAAGTGGAACAAATGTTTTTGTAAGTCATTATTTTTTTGTGGGTACTTAGAATCCCGGGATTCAATTGAATTATTTTCTACATCTTGGAAATTCATCTCTACTAAGATGTTTAAATGTTGGTTATATTGGAGTTAGGGAAGTATGCGAAAAAAAAATTATATAAATAACATAAAAAGTTTTTGGATCTTCGTACAATTTTCGTAAATATCTCAAAAACGGTTGGTAAATCGTGGTAAGTGGAAGGTGACCATTCGAATGCTTGCTAAATTCTCTACAAAAAAGGTTCTGAAGCAATATTTTATGGGGCAATGTAAATCAGAGATAAAAACACATAAAACTTAAAAAGTTATTGTTTTGTTCTTTTGAACCTGTTTTTGTCTTTGTTTAACTCACTTTTTAATTGGTTGTTTTTGTTTTAAATTGTATTTACCAGTAAAATTAATATTTTAGTCAAATAAGCCAAGAAACTATAAAAGGTATTGGTAATACGTTTGGAGGGGCTGTGGTAATCAAGATGGCTGTGGCTAATCATGAAGGCGTATACATAGGTTTGTTTTGAATTCTCCAATCTATTTAACCTTCCTCATTCTGCTACAACTGTAGTTATCATTATTTCTTATTTTATAGAAAGATTTAACCCACGAGGGATTGGAATTTAATTTGCCATGAAGCACATATTTACAGTTGATAATAATAGTAAAACGAATTTGCTAGTAAAACAAGAAACTTAAAATGACAACGAATTTTCGGTTGTTTGGAATAGAGCCTTCTGAGCAGTAGTCATAGAGTGAGTACGTTTTCAGTACATAATTGTATTGGCTTATTCAGCCTTCCTCAAGAATGAGGATTAAGAATTATCCGCTTCTGTGTAAGTTGGCTACTGTCAGTTTCCTGTTATTTGTGATGCCTAATCTATTCCATTTTTTCAAGATGCACGGAACCGTGCTAAGATGACACAGTTCCTGCGAGTCGGACTTTTTGTATATTCATAAACTAGTATTAACTCTGTCCTACTTGTTTTACAGCCCTGATGAAGGCTTGAATTTCAAGCCGAAACGTCAGCAAACAATAAAACCCATTTTCTCATGTAAAATGTACTTTTATTAAGAAATAACGACCGAACCCTGACAATTCCTACCTTTGCATCACCAACGGTCAACGACCTCCTCTCAATTAAAACATATTGGGTTGATTTTAGTGCTTCTTTACATGATTTGGATAACATAATAATTCCTTGTCCATTACTGCCTTCTACAAAGAATGTGCAATTGCATGGGTTTTGTGATGCATACCAATCTGGGTATACTCCTACCCTCTGTCTTCGCTCAGGTTGCGATGGTGTAAATTGCAGATTATTAGTTTCTAAGACTAAGGTTGTGCCTTTAAAGCCTATAACCATTCCCTGTCTGGAGCTAATGGGTGCTCACTTGTTAGCAGGAATCGTGAAAGATTTTTCTCAGTTGTTAAGACCACAATTTAATAATCTGGATTTTTTTTTTTTGTGGACTGATTCTACTATTGTGTTATATTGGGTGCAAACTCCTCCTCATGCATTGGAAACGTTTTATGCCAATAGAGTGGCAGAGATATTAGATTGAACACATTGCTTGGTACTTGGAATCATACTCCTGGTATTCTAACCTTAAATAAATATTATGATTAAATACTGAGTCGATTAAATAATAATAAAAAAAAAAACTGCAAAACAAGGCCTAAACATTTTGTAAAATATTAAAATATATTCATTGAGATTAAAATATATTAAATTTTTTTACCCGTATTGATGCTTTCTCATTTTTATTTTCTGTAAAAAAAATGATATCGTTATTTTTCAGATCACTGGTGAAGATAATTGCATGAAAGACATTATTGAAAACAGTGAATTTAAGAGAAAAAGAGATTGCACTCCAGATATGGTATGTTGATTTGTGACATGTGGTTATCCCTACAAAAATGAATACAGGTTATCTTCGTGCAGCCTATGTGTGCACCATTGATTTCAGAAAATTACAGTTATTTTTTTTCTCTATATTCTTTATTTAATAAGGGGGTGAGGTTAGCTCAGTGGTAGAGCACTCAACTAATAAGCTGGAGGACCCAGGTTCAAAACCCGAGCACGCACTATAGATTTTATCTTCTAGTGCTCTCGATCGGGGGTTGGATTTGCGAGCCCAGACTTTCCCAGTCTTTAATTAAATAATTAATTAATTAATGGGTACCTGGAAAGGGGAAAATCGTGGTAAATATAAAGTATCTGTTAAAAATCTTATTAAATGTCGTACAAAAACAGTTCATATGCAATGTTTGAAAAATGGATCTCATTCAGAGAAATCAGTGCTTAAAATTTGAAAGTGTCAGTTTTGTTCATTTGAACGTTTTTTTTGTCTCTGTTTGCTTCTGTATTTAATTGGCTGTTTTCTTTTTTTATTCAATGTAAAATGAATGAAACGAGTAGATGAGAAACATATTTTAAATTGTGTTTTCCTATAGCGTTTTAAGAAGGGCAGAGGGAATAATTTCCGCTTAGGATATTGTCGGTTTCCTGTGGTGGCACCTAAAATTTTGAATCTCTTTGAGAATTTTTTTAAAATTTTACACGTTTTTACATTTTTCACAAAAGATCAAAACTGAACATTAACTACTTCTATTCTAAGCTTGCCAAAATAGGAATAAGATGACACAGTTTCTGTGATTCAAACATAATTTTTGTTAAAGATGTTATGAGTTCATTGTGTATTGAACTATGATTTTATTATTGATCAATTGTTTTAAATATATTTTAGGCAGCTTGTTCTCCTATTGAAAGGGATAATAATACACAAACAAAAAGAAAAAAGATCTATTTTTCATGTTCGGTAAGAATTTTTATTTCCTTTTAAGTTTTAAACTTCTGACATATGTTTTTTGTATTCCCGAGAAAGGACATAATCTACTTATTATTTTATTACTAGTAAAAAATTATTTGTAATTTTATACTGGTAATAAACTTCCTTTTCTTGTTCATAGGAACAAGTCTTGTTTAACTTTCTATTGCCCATTAGCATTCTGGGCCAATTTAAATGAAAATGAGGTATATTTAACTGAATTCCATTGGATATCCTTCATTTAGACTATTCATTTATTTTTAAACTATTTACACTTAGCCCAGACATAGAAAAGCAAACACTTTATTAAAACCTTATCTCCTATTTATCATTTGTGTCTATTAAAATTCATGAAATTCATCAATTATTTCAAAGAACATTTATTGTTGCACCTGAGAATTTTATTGAAAATTTCAAAGAAATATAAGTGATGAATAATTCGGTAACATTGTGGAACCATTTAAAAAACTATATATTATTATGAATAATAATGGGGCTTAAATTCTTTTTACTATTAGATATTATAATAAATTCTTTACTCTTAGCTCTTGGGATTACTTTTAACCCTGTTGTTGCATCAAATATTTTTTCATAAAAAAGAATAATATGACTCTATAGAACCTCTGTAACAATATGAATCATTGTGATTTAAATAATCGCATGTAAAATTACAAGACATTTTTAGCACTATTACTAAGAAATTTGTGAATCCTAAAAAATTAAGTTTGTTTATAGTGATATGCTTTGGTTTAAATATATAAGTTGCCTAAAATTCTACATTCAACAACATGATTTTATTAATCAACTTAAAACAATACTTTTCTCCTTCCATAGGGAGCTGTGAGTTTTGACGAATGGGCTAATAGAAACTATAGACAGCCAAAATATGAAGTTGATCTAAATATGCCATCTACTTCTGGATTAAATTTAAAAAGGGTGTGTATCTCATTAAAACATGTTTTGTGGAAACAATTCTTGATTTCTAATCTACAGTAATTCTGACTCAATTAAGAATATTCATTAAATGTATCATATGTCATAAAAAAAGTATCAATAGTTTTTCCTTTTTTTGTACCACTTAATTTCATTAATCACTCTACATTTTTTGCGGCTTCCGTACTACCTCTTCAGGGGCTGGTAGAACCTAAACAAATGTTATATCAATTTGAGTAATTATAAAAAATATTCTTATTTAAGAAGACAAGGTATAGTTGGGATTCGGCTAGGAGAAAAACGTCAGACTTTCAGGAAGAAATCTGTATTCAACCATGGTTACCTAAGTTGTCCTCGAGGTCTTCCTCCCTCCCCCCTAGGCATTCTCTAGTGCTGAAGAAGGCTGCCAATGTGCAGCCGAAACGTCCAAATACAGATTTCTTCCTGAAAGTCTGACGTTTTTCTCCTAGCCGAATCCCAACTATACCTTGTCTTCGTACCTCTGCAACGGCTAACTATCTCCATCTTCACTATATTCTTATTTAAGATATTATTAATAATCAAATTCTAAATTAACATCCTAAAAATTCATATTTATCTGTATAAAAAAAAGTGTGTATATAACTTGCATGTGTTGTCCGCTCACTACCTATATTAAGACTGCTCATCATCTGTTGCTGAGGCTTAACACTTACCTGATATGTACCATAACATTTCTTTTTTTTTTTTTTTTTTTTTTTTTTTTTTTTTTTTTTTTTTTGGTGGGCCATTAGCACAGACATCCGTGGTGCAGACAGGAAATTTCTCAGCGGGACCTGAAATGAGAAAAATCCTTCCTGGCCAGGAGGGCTCGAACCCCCGTCTCCCGCATGAGAAGGTGTTAGCCACTAGACGACAGGGAGACCCAGCATAACACTTATATTGCTATTTTAAAATCTGTTATTTCCGATTTTCTGATATTATTACAAAAAATATTATTTAAGAATTGAATTACTGTTTATTTTTATTGTTATTTTATAATGTGAAAATGTCTTATATTTTTTTCTTGACCCATTTCTGCCGGCTGTAACGGATATGTTAAGGGGTGAGAGGGTAGATTTAGGCTTGTGTCTGTCAGATCCTGTTCATACAAGTCGAGCTGTATACCCCTCCCTTCTCTTAAAACCATTGCCCCCTTCACTTCACCTACATTTCTCGCCACTACCTGTCACATTTAGTTCGCGAGACATTTTTAAAAAGTGCACACATGTTTAGTAGCCGGTGAAACGGATACTTCAATGTTGTAAAAACATATACATACATAGATAACTTAAACAGAAATCAACTTGGTGCTAATGATGAAATCCACAACAAAAAGTACCTTGTTACGGAACTGGTGGAATTGTAGTTCCCCTACCTCATTGCATTTCACAATTTAACCAAGATAAAGGGGGGGGGGGTACCGATCGCATGGACCAAGATGCATCAGGTACTAAATAGGAATAGGAGAGGAAAAATGGGGTTTGTGCTTTTTATGTGGACGAGAACGGAATATGAAAGTGGGCGAGAATGGAATGAAGAAATTCTACAAACTGATTAATATAATTAAGAAATAATTTAAAATTAAAAATAAACTGATTATCTAAAAAACACGTAAAAAAAAAGAAAAATGTTTCCAAAATTGATAAGCAATAAAATTGTCATTTTATTTTATATATTTGATAAACCATTTTATGGTTATAAAAAATCTAATATGTACAAAGTCAAGTGTAAAAATTATAAATGTGTTCAGATGGTGTACACATTTTTTTATATACTGACAAAGATACAAATTTTAGGGTGTGCATTTATAATATGACTATTAATAATACCTTAAATAAGAATATTTTGTTAGATTACCTAAATTGATATAAGAAATTGTTTATGTTCTAAAGGCCCCTGACGAGTTGGCTTGGAGTATATGGCAAGTGATTTATGAAATCAAATGGTAGAAAAATGGGCAAAAAAAGTAAATACTGTTTTTGGTGACACCAGATACTACGGAAAAAGTCTCTTAAATATGAAAACAGTTTTTTGTTAAATTATATGATTATTTTTTATATATTATACAAATGTTATTTCTGAATTTTGGCTTGATTTTAGGGCTCAGATGGGTTTTCACAACATGAAGCAAGCTCATCAAAAAAACATAGAAAAATCCCTTAAGTTCGAAACTCTTGCAACCATTTATCATGAATTTAATTGTATTCTGAGTTCTTTTACTAATTTTTCCTTATCTGTTAAATAATTTATAAGACTTGATTTTCATTAGTTTCTATATAATTATTAATATTATATTTTTGAAAAAAAAAATAAAAAAAAATTATAGCATCACACTATTTAAAGTCTGTTTGTATTAGAAGAGACCATGTATTTTATGCTGTAAATATTTATTTTTTAGTTTAAGTGTCCTTCAAACGTTGTATTTAATTGAATGTATACAGTTGGATGTTGTTTTTCATCTGAATGATATTAAAAAGTAACAGAACACCACTAAAAAAAAAGACAAGGAGCCTTCTGTTGTTTTTCTTTTTGAACATCATCAACATTATACTTAGATCATTACTTTAGTTGTTTTTATTATGTTTCATACACATTTTTGAGGCAAATTTCAGTAAGTATCTATATTCCTAAAGATTTTCTTTCCTCTTGATGTTCTAATACAAACTATTATTAAAAAAAAAAAAATGTCTTAAGTCGATTTCTTACATTTTCTACTGCAGTTGTTATTATATTTAATTAAATAGTCTATTCTAGATGATTAGCATTTTAACTTATAAGAATGTAAAATGAAATAAAAAGACAAATAAATTTGTATATAATGAGAAGTATATCATGTTCATTGAATGTTTTTTAACAGGGTAAATATTTATGCTACTCTGTTTTCTAAGCCTAAGATATTTCAAGATTTTTGACTTCTTTATATTTGAGTGGAGTTTAGTTGTCTATTTGTATTATTTAAAAAAAAAAAAGAATTGTGATATATTATTTAAGACTATGTTAGTGATTTAATAAGACACTGTATTTAAGTTTTGTGTTTGTTTATACCGGTACTTGGGCCTCTGTGATTTGATACCAGATATCAGTGATGTAGTAACAACTTTAAACAGAAACCGTCATTTTATTACTCATTCTTAAATGTTTTCACAATATTTTATGAATGTTATTTCTCCTGTCCAAGAATAAATTAAATGGACGGCTGTTTCCAAGGGAATTTTAGAATCCTGAAGCCATGTTCTACATATTCCACCATTCTTCATTTTACAGTTTTTAACATTACATCTCCATCTAACACTATCTGAATAATATAGAATCTATACTTCATAGAATGTCCATTACTGCATATATTTTCTTTTGAAATAATGCTTCTTTCCAAGGGGTCTCCCGTGGTCTAATGGCTAGCGCCTTGGATTCATAAGCGGGAGATGGTGGGTTCGATTCCCAACCTCCGGCAGGAATTTTATCATCCCACGGCTCACTGGTAAAATTCCTCGCTGCACCCTGGATGTCGGCGCTAATGACCTAGATGTAGATGCGCCGTAAAAAAAAAAAGAAAAAAAAATGCTTCTTTCCTGGAAAAATGAAACTGCACTTTCTTCATTATTAATTTTTCTAAAAATCCACTTTAAATTATACATATTAAACTTTTAATGATGCATATTGTTTTCATATGTATCTAGGAAAGAAGGTTATGATATTTACAAATCATATGATCATTAAAAGTAATATTCATAGAATCGCTGTTATCTAGTATCAAATCACAGGGGCCCTTATAGTACACAAGTACCTTTATACCCTAATAATTAATTAGTTTTTGTTATTATTAATTCTATTTCATTGGGAAAAATACTGTTGTGACCACTTGATTTTTGATCTAATTCTGGAAACCTATTTTGAGTTATTGAATCTGTTCTAAAAATCTCAGTATGTTACTCATTCTGTGCCTGTTAGTGATAATATATGTTCCTTCCTATGACCCATTCTTATTGGCTTCATTAACTTAATAAATGGGTCTAGAAGTTATCGTTTGTTAATTAATAATCTCTTTAATATTTTATGACATATGTTTGAAGTATTTATTGTTTAATGTTTATTTTTTAAATCAAATTATAATTATTATTTATTGCTTGTTTTGACTTATAAGTTTCAGTTTGATATATTAAATGTGTTTTAATAATGCGCTGTATATTATTAATGATTTCCTCAATACAATTGTAATGCACTACCTTCTGTGGTGGAGTGAATCACATGGACAAAGAGACTTGACATAACATAATGTATATCATAAAATTATAAGCTTATCCTGTATATTAAAATCAATTAAATATACAGGATTTAAATCATACTGCGATTAAATCAAACCATTAAGAAAATAAGAATCATTAAGGACAATTAATAATACTACGAATACTAACTAAGAGTTATTTACAAAATTATTAAGATCAAACATCACCAAAACAATTGCTACGCCCTAACTACTTCAATCGAAAATCTGGAATAAAAGTGCTACTGAGTCGTCAATTCACAGGAAACCGACAGCAGCCAACTTAAACAGAAGTTGGAATTACACAAGTTTAATATTATCAAATGTCAGACCTGTCATTTTAGAAATGGTGGATGCCTCAACATATCCAGCTTTATGGCAGTAACAGTAGTTTTGTTTGGGTCCTTATAAAGAGGAGCAGGTAGAAAATGGGCACTTTCACCAACACAAGCTAACATAATGCTTATTATGTAGACTACAACTAAAGTAAATTTTGGAATATATATATATATATATATATATATATATATATATATATATATATATATATACAGGGTGTCCCAAATAAGACGGCTCAAACTAATTTTGCGGCCAAACGGTTGGTCTGGGAAAAAAATGGGGGTAAAAGTTGTAGGGCTTGACTTATGCTTTCTAAATATGTCAACCATTTAACATGTTGACTGCGCATGTGCGCTCGGCGCTAGATGAAATGTTGAGGTTTGCAGACGACCCCTATTATTATGCACATAATTTTGAAGGGAATTAAAAAAGAAAACATTTGCCGCAAACCGCACTTAGATATCTTTAAAATCAAATGAGTTTCGTGCGATTCAAATTTTATTGTTTTAAATTAAAACGATTTTTTGTAGGCACTCACAGAGGTCGGTTATGAATGTGTGATGCATGACTTTGAGCTATTTTTTCCTCAACTTTCTGAAAAAAATATGGCCGATCCTCTAAAAGAATTATTTTTCCTAATAACATTAATAAAATTGAATATAAGGCATTTTTTTAAATTATTTAGTCTGATTTTTCGTTTGAGACGTTCAATTTAAGTGATAACCCTATTTCATTGATAGATTCAAAAATAAATTGTAAAGAAAGGTCTTATCTTGCAGTTTCAAAGCATCCATTTTACTGCATTTTTATTCCTTCAAAAATGAATAGTGTCTTCAAAGATGCCACCTTCAACATCCAGACACCTTTGAAGTCTGGAACGTGTGCTGTCTATGGCTCTGGAGGCTTCAGCAATCCTTCCTTGCATTTGGTTTTGTGTACTAGGCGGATTAGAGTAGACTATATTTTTAAGTGTACCCCATAGGAAGAAGACCAGCGGAGTGAGTTCAGGTTATCTAGGTGGCCAAGAAATAGGGCCATCCCTGCCAATCCAACAGTTTCCGAACATGGAGGTTACAGCATTCCTAGCTTCTCGGGAATAATGGGCTGGACAACCATCATGCTAGAACTACATTGTACGTCTTGTCTCTAGTGGTAAGTTTTCCATGAGCTCTGGAAGTCGATCCAAGATGAATGTCCTGTAAGCATTCCCTGATACGGGACCTAATAAAAGAATAATCTATGAAATATCTTAGCCCACTAGAAGATATGGAAGGTAGTGCTCAACAACGTTTAATTTTCATAAATTTGTATAAAACACTTAAGTTAAGAAAATTTTTGTTTGTTTGTTTTTCAGGATTCAGAAGTTAACAAAGCTGCCGCATCTCTTTATTACAGTTGATATCAAAACTTTTTAGCATTTTTAACACAAGAGTACTGGAATGTAAAGAAGTTACAAAACTGCAAATATTAGTTATTTTCGTTTTTTTCGCGTTTTTTGTTTCAGGTTTGTTAAACTGCAACATTTCACTTAGGCAGATCATTGTAGCTTATCATTTAATAGAAACTTAAATAAAGAACTGACCCAGTGGAAGTATCTAGTTTATTTTTTGAAAGTGTGATTTTTAGTTTGAACTATATTTCAATCAAAATAACAGCGCTTAAGACGCGTCTGGCAGGCAGTGTTTGCATAATCGGTATTAAGGACTTAGAATATTTAACAAAGAAGAACAAACTTCTTATTAGAAAAGAAGTTTTGTTAAGATTTCAATTTTTTCAAGTGAAAAAAAAAATCTGTCAGGAGCACTAGTCATAGCACAATTGAAGAATTGACTGAAGTTTGGAACAAAGCCCTAGTCCCGACTAAATATACCAAGGATTAAAAAACTATTTAGTGCGTAATCACAGTAGATACCTTTAACGAAAAATAAAGAAAAAAAAACAAAAAAAAAAAAAAAAAAAAAAAAAAAACAGAAAACAAAGAACAAACGAGCAATCATTTGTAGGCAAAATCGGAAACCTTTTTGACATTGCCAATTCAGATGCTCTAATTCTCAAGAAAATACAACAAGACAAAGATTTTTTAACTGGCCAAAAAACTAAGAGAAAAATGATCATTTCATCTCAATACAAAGAGTATATTAAATTACAAGAAATATTTGAAAAAGAAGAGGAGAGAAGAGAAAAGTCTGATTCTGCTGCAAAATCCACGTCTTCTTCTATTAATACACCCGGCGATGTTAAATGATAGTTCAAGTGCCAAAAGCAGTTCTGAAAATGGTTCTGATGATGAATTATATCAACCTTTGTCCAAAAAAGAGTTAGAAAAAGTTTTGGTAAAACTGAAGTTTAGCGTCCTCAAAACCGATTTCTTTAACATTTTTCACAACAACGTATAGCATAGCATGTATGCCTAAAAGTCGTCCTAGACATTCTTCTTATCCTCCTAGACATCCTTCTTAGCTTTCTTCTTATTCAGACGCGATGTTCGGGGGAAATCCCCAATCGTTTCGCACTAGCTCGAAAGTCGCACTGTTTCCGAACGATTTTTTTGTGCATATTTTTTGGTTTTATCACTTGCGGCACCGAAAATCCAGAGTATTTTCATTAAGTTTTAAATTCTCCCCACATTTTCCACAATTGATAGAATTACTCAAAACTTTATTTTCAAATAAAACTTTGAGTAATTCTTCTCTATTGTGGACGAGAATAATAAATTCGTTTTTTATAAAATAAAATTATTTTGACCATCAAAGTTCAGCAGGCGCGAATTAGAACGAACTAATAATTATAAAGGCATTAGCTAATTATTAAGGGATTTCTGTTATACGTTATAATACTTTTCATGAACGAAACAAGAAATGTGAAGAATGTTTCATTATTTTAAAAAATGGTTGTGAATAAATAACTGCTGGTGAATTTAAATAATTGATGGTAAATTTCAATTAGACTTCTTTATTACGGACTTTTCCATACCCGCGCATGCGCATGTTGACAAATTTAGTTGTTTACATTAGCTCTCATAACCTGCATAACAGTGTACTTTAGTGCTTAATAACTTCTTTTAAAGTTGAGAGCGATTTTTTTTTAACGTATTCGTGTTTAATGCATTAAAATACGTTGTTTTGAAAAATGTTAAAGAAATCGGTTTTGAGGACGCTAAACTTCAGTTTTACCCATGTTTTATGTAGCAAGAGCGAAGATGTTTCATAACCAATTGCTAAGAAGAGCCTTTTGGCTCTTGGGGCCACTTCCAGAGACAAAATTTAAAGACTTAATTTTTATTATGGTCTTCATTATAAAATGAAATTATTATTAACATGGTTTCTAATGTAAAATAACCAAATAAATTTAAGTTTTTGACCTTAACATGTCTGGTAATTTTTTCAAAAATTGTAAAAAAATGCCCACTTTCATTTTTTAAAACAGCATTGAGCACTTCCTTCCAAGTGACTTATGATCTTGAAATTTTGGTTACTTACTTCTTTTATCAAATAGAAAAGAATTGGGGGTCCCTTGGGTTTTACATTCAACTTGAGGTTTTACCATAGGATCTTGGACCACTCTACGTGTATTTAATTAACTATAATTGAGTTCGATTCCCACGAGGGGTGATGGCTTTTCATTAAAAAAAAAAGGAAAGGCATCAGCTCTATCCTGGCTAGAAAAGGGTGGTAACCTGTAGATAACCCACCCCAAAAATCTGAGTTTCGTATAAGCGAACGATAAAATTTAAATAAATAATTACGTAAAGTATGCCTAAATTATACTTGTTCAAAATAAAAACATGGTTTTCTTACATGCCTTTCATTTTCATCTCCTTTGGACACATATCGTTGCACTGTTTCATCTAATTTTGGCACGGAAGTATGGTACTTTTCATTTGCAGTAATAAATGAAAGCACGTTCTAATACCTCAATTTTGGTTCGCACACACTAACCGCAAATGACCCTGAATTCACCGAAATTTGAACTTTTCTGAATTATCTTCGAAAACTTAGATTAGATTCTGAATTTTACTCTTGAGAAAATTTAAATCAGCCGTTTGAATAGCGTCACGTGTTATTTGCAAAAGATTATTTAGCGAAAGTCTGTCATTTTAGGAAAAAAAACTTTTGCCGCACATGTTTTGCCCTTCTTGACCGGATAACTCTTCAACGATGCACCCAACAAATAAATAACGGTTATAGGGTTGTAGAGTATTTCATTCCCTGCAATAATATACAGGGTGGCCCAGATAAGTGGGCCACAAGAAAAATAACTACTAAAAATCTAGTTCTCGTTGAGATTTATAAAATGGTGGCCTCGAAACAGAGAAAATAACACTTCTAAAGGCTCAAATAGACCTTTGAAGGAATGGGTTTCCTCTTTACCCATACGTTATTTTAAATAAAATCTTTACCCCATTACACTTTTAAAATGTACTAACAAAACAAGGAAGAACCGTGCAAACGGGGTTTCGATGCATCAAGTAGTTCTCTGAAAAAATATTTTTTCATTTGCATGTATTTCTCACCTGAAATTCTAAAAAAAGGCACTTGAATTTATTTAAATAGTATTTTTGTTAAGGGGAGGCAATTCAGCATAGGATAATGTGTTCAGCAATCAACAAAACGATTCCCATTGGTGTAAAATAAAAAATAAAATACATTCTCCTAAGCTGAATTACCCCTCCCTTAACAAAAATACTATTTAAATAAATTAAAGTGCCTTTTTTTTTTTGAATTTCAGATGAGGAATACATGCAAATGAAAACGTATTTTTACAGAGACCTACTTGACGCATCGAAACACCGTTTGCACGTTTCTTCCTTGTTATGTTAGTATATATTAAAAATATAATGCAAAATACAGGTAAAGAGGAAACCCTTCCCTTCAAAGGTCTATTTGAGCCTTTAGAAGTGTTATTTTCTCATTATCGAGGACACTTTTTATAGATCTCGACGAGAACTACAACTTTGCTCCTTTGAAAAATTTTGATATCTCAAACCGTTTAGTAGTTATTTCTCTTGTGGCCCGCTTATCTGGGCCACCCAGTATATTACTTCGCTATCTTCTGTATTTTCCTTCAAACCTTAAAACAATTTCAGTGTTCATCATGAAATCTTAAATTTGGCGACTAATAGTCCAGGCAACTAAGAGTTATAGATGGAAATGTTTGGACCACAATTTTTGACTTCATAACTTTATTTTGGCTAGTTAGGAGGTCAACATATCAAAAGTCCCCGCCCGTAGCCTTTGTGCCGGGGGGAGGGGGTTTAGACGGTCCCTTTGTTCGGGTTTTCACTTATATCTCGGAAACCCTCTGTCCTAGCGTTATAACAAATGAAAGCTGACTAAATTTGCTACAAGTTCCAGTCAATCACGTTTTTCGAGATATCTTTAGTTTTCGACTAAAAATACAAGAACTGAACAAAAGATACGGATTACTTAGACGACTTCTTGGACCCTCGTCTAAGTTAACGACACAGAACAAACTTACAATATACAAAACAATCATTCGACCTATATGGACATACGGACTTGAACTCTGGGGTACTGCAAAAACATCCAACATCAACAGAATACAGGCATTCCAGTCAAAAGTCCTCCGCAAAATTGTAAATGCCCCTTTCTATGTATCCAACAAAACCCTTCACAATGACCTTAACATCCCATTTGTCCTTGACCTTGCTAAAACCCGTTTCCAAATATTCCACTCCAAATTGTCCAACAATCCTAATCCTGAAGGTCTATCCTTATCTTCCCAATCCCATCCAGACAATCCACCCCGGCGGCTTAAAAGACAGTGGCCCCGAGATAAACTAACGTAGCTGATCACATAGTGATCATTAATTCATTTGTTTACCCACCTTAGGAAGTACCAACAATGGTTGGCTTCCTCCAAATACCTCATTATTTTTATTTTGTTTTAATTTTACCGTTATAATCAAATTTATGTAATATCTGTGTCAACAAACTTGACGATTGTACTAAATGATTTATGTACAGATTTCAAATAAACAAATAAAATAAAAAAAAAATCTTTAGTTTTCGAGATATCCATCATTAAAAGATTGTTATTTTGGGGGAAAACACACTTTTTTCTCTTCTCGACCGGATATCTCTTCAACGATGAACCCAAAAAATAAATGCCGCTTATAGGTTTCTAGAGCATTACATTCGCTTCAATAATATATATATATATTACTTTACTATTTTATGTATTTTCTTTCCAGCGTTATATACGCACACAGATGGTCTTAGCAAAACCATTATAATGGACAAGATCTTCTCTAATTGAGTGTGAATAACTGGTCAGCAGGCCCAAAATTATATATTTTTTGTTATTTATACGTCCAGTACTCAATATTGTTACATAATGGAGCAAATTTTGGACAATACATTGACTGGAAATGGTGAGAAATTGAAAGATTCATTAGTCGACAGTTGTCGCCGGATTTCACGATGAACACTGAAGTTGTTTTAACATTTGAAGGAAAATACTTAAAATAGTAAAGTAATATATATTATTGAAGGGAATGTAATTCTCTACAACCCTATAAACGGCATTTCTTTTTTGGGTTCATCGTTAAAGAGGTATCCGGTCAAAAAGAGCAAAAAGTTTGTTTTTTCCCATAATGACGAACGGATATTTCGAATATTTCGAAAACTAAAGATATATCGCAAAACTTTATTGAGTTGAACTTGTAGCATTTTTAATCAGGTTTTATTTGTTATAAAACGGTCATGTCGCTAGGACACATGGTTACCGATATATATATAAGCGAATCCCGAAAAACGAGACCTTCTAACCCCTCTCCCCCCGTCTCAAAGCTACGACCGGGGACTTTTGATATGTTGACCTCCTAACTTACCCGAACAAAGTTACGAAGTCTTTGATGATATTCGTGATAAGAGTTTATCACAGATTTATACGTTTTGACTAACTACACCTAGTTGGAAATTGCCGACTTTTTCGGCTTGGGAATATTATTCTAACAAGTGTATTTCACTTTATCAGAATAAACAAAGCTAAATAAGCGGAATATATGAACTCTTTATGACATGACACTCGTTGATCGGCGTTCTTAATGTTTGGGAAATTTTATGTTCATAAGTCATGAGATTTTAGGGAAATCTTACCTTAGTTAACTAAATCTAATTGTACTTTATTAAACCATTATGAAATAACAGGACTGTAAACGCCAATATGTTGACCTCCTAACTTGCCCAAACAAAGATACGAAGTCAAAAATTGTGTTCCAAACATTTCTCTCTATAACTCTTCCTTGCCTGGAATCTTAGGCTACAGTTATCGCCAAATGTTAGATTTCACGATGAATACTAAAATTGTTTTCACTTTTGAAGGAAAATACATAGAACAGTAAAGTAATATATTCCCAGGCATGGAAGAGTTATAGAGGGAAATGTTTGTAACACAATTTTTGACTTCGTAACTTTGTTTGGGCAAGTTAGGAGGTCAACATATAAAATGTCCCCGGTCGTAGCTTTGAGGCGGGGGAGGGGGGGTTAGAAGGTCTCTTTTTTTTTAATGTACATAAACGACAAAACAAGTGCAGACCCAGAATAGTATATTTCATTAGGAGTCGTAATAAAACTACAAGTACCGAAAGTGAACTTTGCTGCACCGATTGTCGGCTTTTATTCTCATTTCGCTCAAAACTCAATACTGAATGATGAAAATAATTTTAAAATGTCCAAAGTTCTATAGCAGAGTACTAGAATTTTCAGTCTGGCTCTGAGAAGTGGAGGCCCGTGATCTGGTCCTGGGCCCGGCTCTGAGATGTGGCGGCCCTGCAAAAAAGAAATGCCGTTTATAGGGTTGTAGAGAATTGAGTGACAGGGTAGATGGGACATTCATTAATATCTCCGTTACTGGTCCTAGACTATTGCTTCTGGTGTCATTTTTAAGAAAAAAAAAAAAAAAAAGACAGTCCCGTAACAGGCCACGAGGGCCCTGAGGAGCAGATACTATAGAGGTATCTGATTCATGACCATACGGCACACTAGGGAGATAGTGTGGTTAGTACTATGCTCCGCCCGCCTGATTTTCCCCTTGGCTGCTTCTACTGCTAGAGTCATTAGCACCCAAGGTACCCATTATTAAATTAATTAAAGGCTGGGTTGGCCTAGGGACGGTCAGGGAGGCCGGATTCAACCCATGAACGAAGACACTAGAAGAAAAAATCTTCAGTGCTTGCTTGGGATTTGAACTCAGGTCCTCCATAAACAGATGAACAGATGGACAAAAATTCTAAAAATCATTGTTTTAGGTACAATTGCGTTGATAAAGGCCCGCAATAGTATTTTTCCCATATATCTTCCATGAACAGAGAGCGATCCGAATTTTATTATATGTACAGATACATTACATTATTATTATTATTATAATGGCAAGTTGGTCATTTGAGACCCCCTCCTAATGAAACGATTTAGTTTATTTTTACAGCATATTTTTCTATTAATATATCCAGAACGAATGCCGAGTTTCGTTGGAACACAACAATAATTACGGCCGGTATGGGCGAATAACTACTTTGGGTCCGGAGTAAACCCCCCCCCCCTCCAGATGATCCAATTTTTCTGGTTAACGAACTCGTTCAATCATTTGCTAGGGAATACTGTATTCCAAGTTTCGTGACGAAAAAACAAAAAACTCCGGTGGGTATCGTGTTAACGATAGTTCATGAAATGTTTGACGTGATTCTTTACATTGCTATAACTTTTTTTTTTTTTTTTCTTTTTCTTTTTTTTTTTATGAACCGATTGACATTAAACAAACACTAAATGTTAAGTTAACCTTACCACAAATATATTAGTGAAAACCGCAACAAAATCGGCTAAGCCGTTTCTGAGACAGATAAACATACAAACATACTAACAGACAAAATTTTAAAAATCATTGTTTTGGGTTCTATTGCGTTGATAAAGGCCCCTATAGTATTTTTTTCTATGTATCTTCCATGTACAGACAGCGATCCGTTATACTTTTTAGTATATGTACAGATATATATGCGTGTGTGTGTGTGTGTTTTTTTGTATTATATGTTATATATTTATAATTTGATTTTTAATATATCTCTCAAGAACGAGACTTAAATAAATAGTTATAACTATTTCCGCTGTATTAATGACTGGAGTCTTAATAATTATTAAGGCTCCAGCCATTAATAAGGCGGAAACACATAAGAAGTCTAATTATAATTAGACTTCTTGTGGGTTGTATTGCTTCAAGTCTGTTGCATATGTACTATATCTTTCGTCCTTATATCTCTTCAGGGTCTATTAATTTATTATTAATTTGTTATTAATTTTACATTCATATACACATTACATTAACCATAAGATTTAAAATATTTTATAGATATCCCAAGGTCATAGTACATCTAAAATTAAAAATTGTATTAAGTAATAAAATACAAAGTATATATCTTTATGGAGAGTAGTAGATAAAAATGCAGCGTAAAAAAACAAAACAAAAAAAGGTAGGTTATTACAGCAGCCAAGTAAGTTATTAAAAGCTGAGAGAAACAAGCAAAAATTACTCTTGATTGCTCTATCAAAAATTACATACGGACTTGACCTTTTGTTTGAGACAGAGTATTCT